>CM022471.1:23350436-23387487 GCA_011952105.1 Coreoperca whiteheadi
TGTTGAATTGAGGTTTGAATAATATCATATCTACCCATATCTATCCATCTTTCCGTTCATGCATACATAATACCAATCATATCTTCTTAATTTTCCTCCGATGAAAAACTACTTTAACTTATGTGCAGGGCCAACCAGATGAAAAACTCCAAAAATCCCATTTTCATCGACACACACAGAGCACGACCTTTTCTGACATCCATAATGTGCAGTTCCTGCGGCATTTCCCACTAGATGATAAAGTCGGCTTGTGTAGAACGTAACTGCATGTATGAGAGATGAGAACACGCGCGAGGAACACATAGAGTGTAGATGTGGGGAGAGCAAGGCCAACTGTTTTCATTCAAACAGCAGACACAGCCAGTCACAGTCAAGCAGTCACGGGGTGGGGGGGGGCTGGCATGTCGAAACAGTGGACAACAACGACCCCTAGTGGCAGAACAGCAAAGTGTCACGTCAGGTCAATAATCTATTGAATTTTATCAACACTTCTCTTTCTCACACTCACTCATGGTCTATTCACTTGCATGAAAATGAATTTTTGCATTCTTTAAGTGAGGTTAAAACATGTTACGGTGTTTATAAGATGAATTTGACCATGAGCTATAGTTTTATAGAATTTTGATATCCATCTTTAACTATTTGTCCCTGGAAATCACATCCACGCCATGCACGGTGTGGGGTTTGACGTCCATTAAAAATTCAATATTCACTCCAAACAATTTGTAAATGCTCATTTTAAGATGCAACTAGAAGTCAGCATACAGCCTACTGTAAGTGCAGCGTGTGAGTGGCATGTTACTTCACCACACTTTCAAAGGCTGGATCGTTTCAGAGATGGAGAGATACTGCCCCCTGGTCACGGTAAAGCTGAACTGCTACTTAAGAGTTTGTACTGTAAAGAACACTGAGTCAAATCTTACATGCCGTGTTACTACAACATGATGTTATGATGTTTCAGGTTCGTCGCAAAATATTGACATGAATGATTGAGAATATATCTTTGTTGTTAAAAAAAAAACAAAAATGTGGGTTTCACCCCAATATGTTTTAAATGTCAATGTAGCCTAAGCAAATATAAGGGTCCTCACTGTAGCCTGTTTTATGGTATTTTCATGGTATAGTGATACCATGCACTTTAGTGTATTTGTAAGAGTGCCCTTGTATTTTATATTTAAAGCTGCATAACTACTCATTCTCGTTTCGGGCCGACTTGGTCACAATGAGACGCTACCGGAATTCCGCTTGGGAATAGGATTATAGCATTCGTAGCAACAAAATGAAGCAGATTTGCCTAAAACACACCGTTGTACAGTATCAAAAGACTGCTCCAGGTGAGGCTCGAACTCACAACCTCGGCATTGCTCTGCAACGTACTGTCATATAAGTACCGCGCGCTAACCGATTGCGCCACTGGAGCTCACTTCGTTTTCGCCGCAGTTGGCTTTATAAACGAGCAGCCGTGGGCCAACCGTTTCCACGTCGCCGGGTTCCGTTTGCCTTGTGAAACGGTGTTCCGTACATGCCCCACGATAACGTTTAAACTTCATGTTAAAGCACGAAAGGACACTGGCGGGTTGAATTGCGGGTGAAATGGCAGCAGATGTGTTGCCCGGGGCGCTGTTAAAACGTGTCAGCGGGGTCACCGAGCAGGAAGAAACGCTAACAATAATACGAGCAGTGCCATAACGGGCTCACATTTCAATTTAGGGCGAAACAATATGTCCATGTCCCGCATAGGTTAACGTGACGCTGCTTTCCACTGATAGCGGTACGGATCCAGCCATAGACTGTGTGTAAAAGGCTCCAGCTAGGGCTGTTAAGATGGGTCAGTTATGTCGTACTCAGTGTCACGGCAAGACACGAGGAAACAGACAGCCCTTAGTATTTTCAAAGTAAAACCTTTCTTGCGCACAGCGTGCCTTCACCAGTACTGTCACTGCTTCTAGTGTGCCATCCTCCTCTTCTGCACAGAAGGTGAGCGGTGTTGTAAGCCACAAGATGGACAATTAAACATACTTTTTTTTTTTCTTCAACACGTAGCCGAATGTATCATTTTGTACTTATGGTGAAGGGGGAAGTTTAGCTAAGGACGCAGTACTATGTCATAAAGGCATGGAGCCAGGACGGTGACAATGCTTTAATAGTAATAAGCAATTTTGCTCAACAGGCCTATTGCTGTAATCTTTACCAAGCTTGGGGAAGCATTAAATTAGTTACTGAGACATTACTTGTTTAAGGTATACACATTTATTGGCAATACTTTTGTACATTATAATGCACTTGTGCATTGCTGCGGTTTATTAAGACTGTTTAATAACACTTTGAATGTTGTGGTGTTGGCAGGCGGAGAACAGGAAAAGGACCCAAACGCAGACAGATGAGGAAGGATGAAGGATGATGACTTGATTGTTTAATAAGGTCTTGCTGGCAGATGGACAGGCGGCAACAGGTAACAGGCAGGCAAGCAGATAACCAGGTCGGCTTGCAGGTAGAGAGAACTCCAAAATAGCAGGGAACCAGGCAGTCATGCAAGACATAACCAGCATGCCACCATAGCCACGGGGACGAACTGACAGAGACTGAACGAAGAGAACCAGTAAATGTAGGGAGAGGCTGATGAGTGCATGGGTCACAGGTGAGGAGTGTACCAACTCACGGCAGGGCTGATGAGGGAGAGTGGAAACAGGTGTGTGTGTGGTGGAGCGTACAGGGGTTACTGCAGGGCATGAGAAACAAAAGGCAGGAACCATACAAAACACATGAAGGGAAGGAGAACCTTACAAAACGGGAAATAACTAGACACAAGTCCAAAACCATAACATAGACGTTACAGAGGACACCAATCTTTCCTTGGTACAAAGCTTGGTACAGCAGTCTGTATGTGGTAAATGTTTATTTCTGATGCATGCATGCAATGTCCTATCTATCTATCTATCTATCTATCTATCTATCTATCTATCTATCTATCTATCTATCTATCTATCTATCTATCTATCTATCTATCTATCTATCTATCTATCTATCTATAGCCACAGAAAACACTAAATAGATTTGAAGTTGAAAGTTTATGTTGTATCATTTGGTCTCATGGAGACGGCGGTGGAGAGCATTGTCTCACACGTTGGTCCAAAACCTTCCATAGGTGTTCAACTGGGTTGAGATCTGGTGACTGTAAAGGCCGTAGCATTTTATTCACGTAATTTTAATAGTCACCAAACCGTTCAGTGAGCCCCAGTGCATGGAAGCATCTGCATATGATATGTTTCTACACTCTTTAATTCCGGTTTTTCCTTTAATTTGTCCCCCGTCTGATCTATCTAGCTACCTACTATACCGTCTGTCTCTGTCTTTCTGTTTACCCATTTTCATTGGTATGCTGCCGCATATTACCCTTTGGCACATTTCAAACATTTGCATATTCACTATACTGACTGTAATACCTGTGCTCAAGCATTGTATGTGTATTGTGTATTGTTAAGGTGTACATGGTGTTGCACTGACGCGCACTGTGTAGAGCTGCAACTGACTGTGGACAAGAATATCCTCCAAGAAGGTGACAAAGTATCCATGACTAACGTTATTGTCGAACTATACTATAATTTTTTTAACAGACCACATCTCTGATATGCTCAGTCATACAGATATGAATGAAATTAATAGGGATGAAGTGGAAAAGAAATAATGTACTGTAGCTCAAGAATAAGACGTTATTAAGAAGAAGCAACCCTGTCACTTTAATACCTTCACCATTAGTAATGAGATATAATTTGGCCCTTCTATTCGAGTTCATTCCCTGATTCTGCTGTACTACACTTGCCCACTTCTGAATGGTTAGTATCAACAGCCCAAATCCACACACTTTTCCTGGTCATAATAAAACTGAATACACAGGAGAGGGCACATGTGGCGGAGACTGCATCGTATAACTGTCAACAAACACATACTGAGAGGAAATCACAAAGTCCCCACAGTCTTAAAGCCAATTAGGACTGAATTGCTAATTAATTATATTTCAAGAGCTATGTATTTGTTTTATTCCTTTGATAAATATTTAATATAATTATATTATTATTATATATATATAATAAATATAATTACATATAATACAATAAAATGTTGTTATCCCTTCAGTATCATAAACACCTCTGAGAATAGCATCAGTAGAGATCCGTTATAGAAAGAAATAGATGCAGTGAAGGCCAACAAATGAACACACCCACTTTTATTGACATTCATATAGCCATGAATATTGAATATTTGCAGGAACCTCACTGGTCACTGTATTTATTCTGATGTTATGGATGTTATAACAAAGCCCCATGCACGTTGTACCTGTCAGGGCACTCCCCTGAAGCATTCCTGTCATCATCTAGGGGCAATACCCAGACTAAAATATAATTACACAACAGTGGTTTAAATATTTAAGCAGTGCAAAGGCATTTATGAGAGGTTAGTACTTTATTACCTCGATAAGAAACACGTATTTCCTCCAAACTAATCTCTAGTCATGTCAAATAGGAAGCAAACATCAGCTAAGAGAGAACAAACTTGTCTTTTCTGTACTTTTAACCGTCTCCAGTGTTTAAGTTTACAAGCATTTGCCAGTGTATAACTACTGCATAACTACTTTAGCTACTTTTTGTGTGTGGTCATAGCATGTCGTGTGCAATATAGTTAATGTTCTCAGTTATCTGTGCCAATGCATGTACTATTTCCCCGTAATGATAACATTTCCTGTTCCTGTTCAGTACTCCCGTTAGGGTGTCCTGCTCTTGCCCTCACAACGGGGTTTTTGAGTCAGTTACAGTGAGTCCAAACTCAGACAGTTCATGGACTCGCCACTTCTTAGACAGAGATCAGTTAGGTCAGTCCAGTCTGAATAAATTCAGAATCTAGGGATCTTGTTCTGGGGAAGTCTATCCATTAAAAAGGACGTAAATGTTAGTGTTTTTGCCTTTCAGCGCTTATTGGCTGTGTTGTTGGCTGATCTGAAATTCTTCTTCACAAACCCCACGTGGCTGATAGAGCTCTTCAAGGCATCAAGAAACATGGAGCTAGAGTAAGAGTAGATGACAGGGTCCAAAGCGCTGCTGAGGTAGGTGAAGCCGATGCAAATCATAAAGAGCTGGGTGATAAGATTGTAGGACTTGCAGTCCGTGGGGTCGAAATACTTGATCAACATCCCACCCAAGCCTGTGAGGATACTTGGCATGAAGCAGATAGTGAACACCAAACTGATCACCCCCACTGCTCGGATGGCCCTCCGTCCCCTCTTCTGCCTGTCTATCTGCCGTTGGCGCAAGTAGCATACAATCCGGGCCGAGCAGAAGAGCAACAAGAACCAGGGCAGGAAGAACTCTGCAGTGAAGGCCACATAGTGTACCTTTATCGCCACGGGGACCACAGTGTAGGCGTTGAAGCTGCGACACAGGGAGACGTTGCCATCCTCGTAGAGGAGGTTGGTGGTCACCAGTGGAATCCGAAGGGCGATCACAACAGTCCACATAAGGACTGCGAGCCAGCCCGCCTGAGTTACAGTCATACGGCTGATGCAGTGATGCGGATGGAGCACTTTAAAGTAGCGATCCAGTGCCACAGCTGTCATGAATGCAATACTGGCAGAGCGGTTGACAGTCAGCATGAAGAGGTTGATGCGGCACCAGACCTGTCCAAACTTCCAGTAGTCCCCTCGGAGGTGGGTGTCGATGCGGAAGGGTACGCTGATGAGGAGCAGGAAGTCAGCGAGAACCAGGTTAAAGAGAAAGAGCGTGTGGGGTTTCCAAAATTTCATGTGGAACCAGAAAATCCACAAGGCTACTAAGTTTCCTGGCAGGCCCACAATGATCTCAATGATCATGAGAAAAAGCAGGAACCAGGTTCTAAGTTCTTGGGTGGATGGGCAATGCATGAAATTGCTAGTGTCGTTCATCGCACCAGTCACCAAATCCATTTCAGCTACGAATGCCGTCTGAGCTCTCAGGTTTTTCCACTGCTCCTTATTTTCAGAGGATCTTATGTTCTTGAGCCTTCCACAGAGGAGAGAGTGAGAGAGAAAAATATTTTAGACCTTGATGTTTCATGGATCAAATACTTCAAGCAACAGTTCAACATTTTGGGAAATACATGCTGAGTGTTGCAGCACTTATTCTCCAAGGCGTTTCTTTGATCTGCTGCGGCTTGGATTGTACCTCATTTGTACGTTTATTTGGACAGAACCATCTGCTAAATGATGATATGTAAATGTAAATACACGCATTCGCCTCCTTGCCACGAGTGAGATGAGAAGATTGTTACCACTCTCATGTCTGTACAGTTAATATGAAGCAACAGCCAGCCGCCAGTTAACTTACCGCAGCATAAAGGCAGGAAACGGGGGGAACAGCTTGCCTGGGCCTGTCCAAAAGTAACAAAATCCGCCTACCAGCAGGTCCAAAGCTCACTAATTAACACGTTATATTTCAAATGTTTAATACATTTCCCCCTGTTTCCAGTCTTTCTGCTAAACTTGGCAAACTGGCTATTGGCTGCAGCTTCATATGTAGCGTACAGACATGAGAGTGATATCAATCTTACCATCCAACCCTCAGCAAAAGAGCAAATAGGCAAAATATTCCTTTAAAGTGAGAAGGAGGTGTGTTTGTAACTACAGTCATTTCTGTCCATGTGTGCCATGTGCTTGTACCTTAAAAGTCAATTTTAGACTTTTTCAAAAACAAATGTATCCAAACTGTCCATATAAAGCAGTGTTGTCAGTTTTTACCTGAAAAAGCATAAAGTGACATTTAAGCCAAAGTTATAGTTCCATAGAGCACATTCTTTCAGGGCTATACAATATCATACAATATATGATCAAATGTGTGAAATTGAATGCCAACACAATTCCGCTTTTTCCTATCTATGCTCTACATCACTATAGTTTACAAAACAGAGTATTGCTCAACCGCCTTCATATAGCCATGCTAGTCCTGAAATACATCAACGATAGTAAAAACTCTTTTGTCTTTTAAAGGTCTAAATTCAAAATGAGCGTGCAGTACAGAAAACCTTTAAATTTCAGCACTCACCAGCAGCCTGAACACGGAAATGACTTCCCTCCAAAAGACCCGAACACCCAACTTTTTAGAAATCAGAGTTGTCTTTGCGAAGCACTCAGCAGATGAAGACAATAACGTGCCAAGTAGTGAAAGTGATCTAGTGAGATAAGATCCTTGTGGCCTCCTCTATATAAAAGCTGGCTTGCTCTGAGAGCTTGTCATGACATGATGAGGGCCACGACAGTTCCACGGAAAATAACCTGTGAGGCAATCGCTTCTGGTATTTGAGATCACAGTTTTATAATGATCTATAAGTGCACTTTTGTTACGCATTCTTGTCCTACTTTGTATACTAAAGAACCTTCACGTGACATACAGTTTGTCAGGGATTCATCATTTCCAAAGAGAAATTATTGCGAGCCAGTTGTTTGCTGACGGAGATAGGCTGTTGTGGTTGTCTGGGGTGATGAGATTAATACGCGCATACACACACCCACTCATATTCATACATTTATTAATGTTTAGATGCTGAGACGTCAGAATTTCCACTTGTGAAATGATAATGGGTCGATCTGCCCTGTATGGTCTGGTCCTTTTCTGTCTCAAATCATTTCATCGCAACCGAATTTCAATTTCCAAAGTGTCTCATTTAGTGTCACCTGGCCACTTCTGGACTGATAGTATCCCATTGCAACTTCATCTTCGCTCACCTTGAACTATGGCATTTCATTTACGCACATCTCATCCACACCACCTCAACCACTTTTACCCGGCTGACCGTGTCACATTCCTCCCGATCTCATTTTGACCTTTCACCTCGCCCCACTGCATCTCAAATGCATCCCACGTCAACTGCCTTTGCCTCCCCTGAAGCCATGTTGTCACAGCTACGCAGGTCGTCCCCTCGACTCCTCACTGCACTACCCTCGCCTCGCCTCAAGTTTCATCTCATGGCATCTTATCATCTCACCTTGACACATCGCATGCAATCTCATCCTGTGTGTGTGTGTGTGTGTGTGTGTGTGTGTGTGTGTGTGTGTGTGTGTCTCTTGAACACAAAATACCATTTTGAGGAGAGATAACATTGTTTTGAATGCAGAGTTTATTTCTGCAGGAGAGTCGTGGAGCTTTGCCCGTTTGCGCGTGTAGAGTTCCCGGGAATATGAGGTATGCCTTCAGAAAACGGCTGTAAACACGTGATTCAACATTGAGCATAGGTGTTTTGAATAGGGCAACGAGTGAAGTTCTCTCTCTGTGCTTTCTGGGAGAAAAAATGCTAATTTCCCTAGCCAAACAATTCGGTATATACAACAATGCAACACACACAGAGCGAGTCAGCCGCGTTCACCGCTGTGTGAGCATTTCGACCTTTGTCAGCTCGATAATTTTTATGGTCCTTGACTCCTATACAGCGGTGCGGTCCCCCTTCCAAGCCCTAGAGGTGTGTTTACTAGAACCACTGGACTCTGATCTAGAGGTCCGCCGTTCGTCTAACTGTTTTATTAGAGTACTCGCAAAACAAACACACAGCACTCACAGCAGTGGCACCCTGTGAGGACTGACGTGTGCTCTCAGAGACACCGTACGGTTACACTGTCTGCCGTGCATGTGTGAAACTGTACCGGTAGAGCTCTGCATCCATACTTATACAGTGCGTGTTTACATGCGCGTGGGCATCTTTCGCAGCCGAAGCCTTGTTGTAAGTGCTTAATGAGTACATTCTAGTTACTCATTTATATAACTGCAGATGAATGACTAATAACGATCTGGTGTCATAAATGTCTTTGCTGCAGCCAAAACCAACAGACCGACAATAACTCGAACATATCACCATTGTGATAATGTAATAATACTATTATTATATAATATTGTGTTATTGGTACATTCAGAACCTTTTGAATCTTTTTTTTTTTAACTTCCTTTATAATTATCAAAATATGAATATTATGTATAGTAGATATAGTCTTTTGTTTGAAATATGACCTTGCAAATTTCCGAAACATATCACGACAGCTGCAGGTTAGGAATACAAGGAAACTATTGTTCTGAAACAGTTTGTACATTTTTTTTTAAAGAAATGTGGACACACTGTACATTTTAAATCCAATAGAAGTTTCACTGTCAGTTCCTATCTATCAATATGTGTACATTTTGGCTTCCATGACACACACAGCTACTGTGGCTCACTGATAACCTCCAAGTTTGACCTCAGAAACACACATCAATACATTTGCGTACTTACTGTATGCTCAAAAGAAAGTATTGACGCAGTCTCCCACTGTGAAAGCAATACTTTTATTTTTTTTTGTACTACACACACGCCGAAATATTTATCTCAGGTCGTCCATGTTTGCTTCCTGGGTGCTGTCCCTTGGTTCGCGACCTCAGCCTGTGACAGAGACATCACTGTCTCAATCTGATAACACAGAGCGGCTTAATGTTTAGCCCACGATCCACAAACACACGCCACACACAGACACACACACACACCACACACATGGAAGCAGAGGGATTACAACGGCACAGAGGTCCGTATGCCGCCCAGGGATGGAGACGAGAAAACTAAATGCGAGGAGAATGCAAGGTAGCGATGACCAAGGTGAGAATGATTCCTGTTTATTGTTTCTTATTGTGCAGTATAGGACTTAGAGTCAGTGCTTTTTGATGACTATTTTATTTTGAAGAGAAATAAGTTGATGACAGGGACAGTCACCAAGTTGAGATGGCATTGGTAAAAAACACATTTCCAGGGCAGAATGAAAACCTGTTGAACGTCTTCCAAGCCCTTAACTTGCTAAGCTGGGCTATTAGCCAGTTAATCCACATTAGAGCATGTGCTGTGTGTCCCGTGGAGGAGGGATGATACAGGACAGCATACGCACTGGAGAAAATCTAGCAAAAAAAAGATGGGCTCTTCCAAAAGGAAATAATATTACCTGTCAAAATGTAATAAAAGTTCAATATATCTATTTAATATATATGTTTGTTTAAATTGAAGATCATGGCAAAACAAATGCTGTACGTAACACATGACAGATTGACAGGAAACGCTGCGTTTTCTCAGTGAAGACATTGGTTTCAGAGGTATGATTCCACCCATTAAAAGCAATTAACAATTGAAGCTTCATTGTTTAGACCGGAGAATTTCATGATTAACAGTGTTAATAATGCAAATGTCAAAAAACAACATCCAACTTTTGCCAAACAGTTGTGACTTTCCAAACAAAATACATCGCGTCATTGCACTTGTTGCAGTGATTATCTACTCAATTCTTGGTTTTCTTCTGCGCCAATTTTGATCACCGTGCTTCACATTCATGGATGAAAGACAAAAGGGGAACTCATAATCCTAATGTACACAAGCCTGGTTTTACTGGTCCCACCAGTAAAATTCAAAGCAAGGGGATTGAAAACCGCTGTCACTCCCACAATAACTGACACAACAGTAAAATACGGCTATGATTTGAATTATGATCAGCTGAGAAACATGCATCCCTTTTTCATGCATAGCTTTCCCTTTTCATGAGTAACTACTGTATGTTGCTGATTGGGCAACACCTGTCACTGAAACGGCTTTGCATTTCCTGTGGTAGTCAGTAGTTTCCCTTTTACTTTCGTGGTGTTTTTAAGATGGAGTGCGGAACCTTTGCCTCCCCCTACTGGCAGTGTGAGTAATTACACAAACACTGTCGACACGCGCTTAGGACGTGTGCCAACAGGTGAGCTCGCCCCACGCTAACGCACAGCGCCATCTCTTGGCTCATGGCTGTATTGGCATGACTGCAATCAATGCCACTTTGCCAGAACATATTAACACCAACTATACAATCATAAGAAACAAAATAAAAAATGCTCAATAATAAACATTCTCCCCAATGGACCTTTTTGTTTTACAGCAATGGCAAAGCTCTCTACATGGCTCTGGGTTGCTCACTGGCAAACCAATCGTTGCTGGTTGGTGTAAATCGCGTCATTACCGGTTCGCCAGGGCGGGAATGTCGCCACCGACACAACATACAAAATCCTGTATGCTGCGAAATACAGACAGATTTACCTGGCGGTGACAGGCTTAATCAGAATGTTTTGTCAACATGCACAAATTATTCTGTGACACTCTGTGTCCCTATAAATTAATCATTTGCTTTACATGATGTCAAGTGTTTCTAATTTCTTTCTACACCATACTGGCCTTAAAGGTCCAGATTGTAACATTTAGGAGGAGCTCCTGGCAGAAATGGATTATAAGTTATAATATAAGTATGTTTTCATCAGTGTATAATCGCCTGAAAATAGGAATCGTTTTTTGGTTACCTTAGAACGAGCAGTTTATAGCTGCAGTAGGAGCGGGTCCCCTTTCACGGAACTCGCCATGTTGCACCGCCATGTTTCTACAGTAGCCCAGAGGAGACAAACCAAACACTGGCTCTAGATAGGGCCTTTCGCGTTTTCGAAAGTTTCGCAGGTAGTTTCTCATTGTGAGTGAAAATGCGTTTTGGGGGAGTGGATTTGGAAGGAGGCCTGAAGGGAGGAGGTGGGAGTTTTTCAGTTGGGGTACTACTTTCAAACATCTAGCTGTCTCTTGCTGGTTTCCTCAATGTTACTGACCCTAGCTTTACAGGAATAGTTCAACATTTTGGGAAATACGCTTGTTCGCTTTTTCCTGCTGAGAGTTATGTGAAAAGATCAATGGCACTCACATGTCTGCACCATAAACATGCAGCTGGAGCCAGCAGCTGGATAGCTTAGCTTAGCATTAAAACTGGAAAACGGATGCAAACAGCTGGCCTGGCTCTGTCCAAAGGTAATAAAATCTGCCTAGCAGCTCCTCTAAAGGTCCCAAATTAACATATCTCTTATGTCTAATCTGCACAAAAACTGTGCGCAGAATTTCGGCTGGGCCTGGTCACAATAACTTTTGGACTTCAGGAAGTTACTGCTCCCGGGCCAAAAAATACCATGGTATTGATCATCCATCTAACGCTCAGCAAAAAAGTGACTAAGCTACTAAGTAAAAATTAGTTTAAGAAGTTTACTTTGTTACAGTTTAAATAGTATTCGTGAAAGAACAGAAATTTAGAAATAACAGGCATTTCAACAGAAATGTATCTTTGTAACCTCTGCACTTCACTTATAATTGGGACGGCATGTTACATTTACATTTACATTCAGTCATTTAGCAGACGCTTTTATCCAAAGCGACTTACACATGAGGAAGACAATGGAAGCAATATAACAACACAAGGTAACAAAAAGCATAAGTGCTTTAAAAAACGCCCAGCACAGGATACAAAGCTAAGGATAGGAAGGGGGGTTTTTTTTAGAAAAAGGAAGGTAGTTAGGTAGAAAGGAAGAAGAAGTTAATGATTTTCAGTAAGGTATGTTAGTCAACTTTAGCATGAAATAATCAAACTCATCTACATATTTTATACAAACTGTGATATTAGGGAATGGCAATGGTTAATTTTTCCCTAGATTGAATTCATAGGCCCGAAGTACATCCCTTCACCCTAAAACTATAACGAGTCTTTGCTAAAATTATTTAGGAGCTTCATCATGTTTGTTTTTGTGAACACAGTTTCTTTGTGACAGGGGCTGGTGTTGAAGATGAAGCAGCAGCGGTGCCACGCGGGAGTGTCTCAAGTCGTCCCCTCTGTGCTGTAGTCCGCCTCTATGTGTACGCACTGCATGGCTGCCTGTGTGAGGTGGCCTTCACGGCTGTGTGGGACTGGTGCCGCACCCACGACAGGAGGCTGGCAGGTCACAGCAGCCTGTGGGCGCTGCCAATGTACGCTACCGCAATCTACTTCATGGAGAGCCTGAGGTCCCGGCTGCTGGATCAGCATCACCCCCTGCCAGTGCGTCTGGCGGCCTACACAGTGTTCATCTACCTATGGGAGTTCAGCTGGGGGGCAGGCCTGAGGCTGCTGGGGGCCTGTCCCTGGGACTACTCAGGCTATAGGTACAACCTGGGGGGACTGGTGACACTGGAGTACGCGCTGCCCTGGGCTGTCGCAGCATTTATAGTAGAGAAGCATGTGATCAGGAACACTCTGAGGATAAGACTGCACAACTGAACTGATGTCAGTCTGGATTAACGTGCTTCCAAAAGCAACTTCAAAGCATTTATGGGCATTGTTTTAGGAACAACAATTCAATTCAATTGTATTTTTACAGCCCAATATCACAAATCACATTTTGCCTCACAGGCCTTTACAATCTGTAAAACATACGACCCCCTCTGTCCTCAGACCCTCGAGTCGACTGAGGAAAAGCTACCCAAAAAAAACCCCTTTTAACAGGGGAAAAAATGATAGAAACCTCAGGAAGAGCAACAGAGGAGGGATCCCTCACCCAGGACGGACAGACATGCAATGGATGTGGTGTCTACAGAACAGATTCATAGTAGAAAATCATAGTACATACAAATATGATGAAAATGGCAAAATTGTAGTATATATAATTATGATGAAAAGTGTGGGATGTAACATAAGGGAAGATGATGGGTCCAGACGGACAACCGAGCAGCTCAGTGCAAAAACAACAAGATGTGGTTTAATGCTTGACTGTTTCTAAGCCGGGCCTAATGACTTCCCCGGAGTGTCCGCTTGGCAAACTCACAGTAACGACGAGACTCCAGGGAGTCACCACGCCGTCCGCTAGTCACCGAGAAATTGTTACATCACGTAAATCCCCGTAATTTTCCTGTTTGGTGTATGAAACAAACAAATGAGATACACTGTTTCATTGGTTGAGGAATATGTTTGAACTTTGGGCTGAGCCAGGCTAGCTGTTTCCCCCTCCTTCCGGTCTTTATGCGAAGCTAAAGCCAATCGCCTCCTGGGTCCAACACTGTACTTAACGCACGGACAGGAGAGTAAATTTGACGTTCTCATCTAAAGCTCAGCAAGAATGTGAAGTGGAGTGTGTTTCCCAGAATGTCAAACTGTCGCTTTAAATAAATGAGATAGTTTGAACTTGGACTGTCTGGTCACTGTATAGAAAGAATGATCAGAATCAGTCTGGCTGTAGGCAGACAGTTAATGTCAGACATGTAAATAGTGTTTGTTTGGTTTTTTTTTTAGATTATTTCTTCAGGCTTTTTGTCATTATTGGATAGAAACAGTGCGTCATCTGTGAGTGAACAAGCAACTCTCCGTTAAACACTTAACAAATCCAGATGACAGTCGCTGAAAATTTGGCACAAATACAAATGGAAATCCGTGCTGTGCGCAATGTAGTTAATCCTGTAAGTGGTCTGAGAAGGCAAGTTAGTTTTTGTTTTAATGATCCTTATACATTAGCAACTTCTCTCAAATCTCTGTAAGCAAATCTCTGGTTCCATTCTGCTAAGGGCCCCCATATTAATAGGAGATCTTTGTGCTCAATGTGACAAACCCCGAAACCAAAAAAGCATCCAAGCGTCCAGCGAGACGTATGAACTCCCTCCTACAGCAAAATCCACTTCTCTGCTGTCCATCAGTACGCCGTTCATGTTCATCACTGCAACATATTCTAATCCGTTCAAGCTTTAAGGAAACTTTCCGTCATTTAAGAATTTGGGACCATTTTGCAAGCGTTTAAGTGTGAAAACGGTGGCAGCACAAATCCAGTTGGACTCCCTTCAGCGGCATGATGAAGAGCTTTTTAAGATTTGAGTTTGTTTGAGTTTGAGTTTGAGTTTATTCATTCACCATACCGCTTCAAGCGTTCCAATAATACAGTCGGGGGTACAAAAAACAATAAGATAGAGTGAATGGGTCCCCCAAGGAAGCTAAAACAAGCTTATAGAAGTGGAGCTTATAGAAGATCCCCGTTTGTAGTCACTTTGCTGCACTAATAACTCAGTTTATATTCACAAAAACTGCCCATGATCATAAGAATAGCAGACAATGATATGTGACCCATGCGTTTTTTTGCAGTGGATTTTTTACCCACAACAAGCCTACTCCTTGCAGTACGTCTCATCAGGAGCTGCGCCCATTGCTGGAATACAGTTTTGGATTTCAATGGAAAAATACAAAAAGCACGATGAACAGCCAAACCTGCTGTAAAATCATGTTGAGCTGCAGTTCTAGGTTTCTCTGGAAAGGCCCATCAGAATTCGTGATGATTAACTAAGAACCTGGCAAGCTATACATGGCACGCAAGAATACCATCTGGCAACAAGGCGACCCTAACCTGTTGAAACTTGTGTAACTTGTAACATTCCTTTCAGCCAATAAGAAGATTACACTAGGACTCACTGTAATGTGTAGTTTTGACATGTTTTAGGTTGATAACAGTGATACTGATTTTCTTCTCTACATTTTGTTCCCCTCACCTTTTTTTTTTTTTTTCCACTTCCAAGAGGAAATCGGGCTTCTTGATAAAGCTCCTGGGTAAAACGGGGTCAATTAAATCACTGCAGTGGAGGAAAACGCAACGTAAGAAATGTGGTAATTGGGAAGTGAAAAGTCAAAAACTGTCAGGGGGAATGTGTGAGAAAGATAAATGATCATTTTATCACAATTTTATCTCAACATATTTATTTGATTTCTCTCGTACATAAATCTAAGGTAAATGGACTGCACTTATGTAGCATTCTTCTACCTTCCAGTGTGCCTCTCATTCACACACACATGGACAGGAGAAGCCAGGGACAGGACCGCCAACCCTGTGCTTAGTGGACAAGACATCTACCTCCCGAGCCATGTATGTGGGCGACTATATAAAAATGTATGTACTACAACAAAGTGCAATTTACAGTTTCAGATTCAAAAGCATCTGGTGTTTATCGAGACTGACCCCAGTGTTCACTTTCATTAACACATAATGAATGAATGCTTTCAGTCCTGGTTGATGTGGAGACACCTTGTTACTGGTGCCAACAGCTAATGTGGTTTAATACTACGGGTCAAAGACTTCTGGGGGCAGCAAAAACAAAGTATTGTCCTTTTAATGAAGAAGTCAGGCAATGATTGGCCTTTTTCCGTCATTCTGTGAGGAACTGTGATCTGATTTTATGCTGCAAATGGAGCCTGCGAACAGTGGAAGGAGTCGGTTGGTGGTGTGCAGATCTTCGTCCAACAGCTCACTGTGGCTGCTCCTGACTGTCCCATTACTCCCTGTATGAAATTTCAAATCCAGCCGCTGTCAAAAAAATTTTGAAAATGTCCGTTGTCTTCTTTTGAAGACACATTTTTGATGAACGATAGCGGTCAGCGCTAATCTTCCTGACACACACTGCATTCCCTGGGACTATTTCATAATAAAAGTCAACTCGTGTTTGGCCAGTGGAATGCTTTTAATGTGAAGCGGCAGCAGTAGGAAATGTTCGTTTTGCAACTTAATACAGCAATTGTTTTTGGGAATGTTGCCACAGACACCCAATTTGTAATACTGCAAATGCAAAGACTCTCATATAATTTCGTCAGTGGGCCATAGGCTCAGTCACCATTTTGTTACCTCATTCAGCGATAGAGAGTGACTCAACCCACATTTATTTAAATGAAAGACTCCGAGATTGCTACTTTAATGTGTGTGTGTGTGTGTGTGAATTGGCAGTGATGCTCAGGGTCTCTTCCGCTCAGGGTTTTGGACCACAAACAGGGCAACAGTCCCCTCATCTCTCTGCCACTGGTACCTACAGAAGAAGAAGCCGTGTTCGGTTTTTTTCTGAGGCAAAATAAATCTAACTCTTTAAAAAGTAGCATCTCAAGTGACTGCTGCCAAATCCCCTACAAGAAGCAAAACTGCAACCATTTTTACCTAGCCATTTGTAACACTTACTGGAAGAGTTTTTTTTATTAATTGTTAATATTGACTCACTGGCTCTGTTCAGGAATTAGTAAACTGTCTCCTGCAGAAAGGGTGAACTCCTGCTGATTCATAGTTACTCTTGAGGATCCTTCCTGAAGGACAGCGAGGGAAGGGGATGGGAAAAGAGAGAAGGCGATTAGTAAAAGACAGAGAAACTGAGAGCTTGGTTATTACACAGCGGGTCCGACACGGGCACAGCGTACTGCAGGAAAGCAGCACCTACACAGCACTGAGATACGGGCTTGGATGTATGAAGCCACATTTAGAGAACATACCAGTTGCCAAATCCACACATCACTTTGGCGCACTGAGGTCTCTGTCTGCCCAGGTCCAAACACCATTGCCTGTCATGGTCACAAGATGTAGCATTATTGCATCTCTGCATCTCTTGCTTTGTACATTTATCAGATCAACTGTAACATCTTTTCATCCACATACAATGCCAGACTGAACATCCTGGCTTAGTCAGCGGTCACTGTCAGAATGCGTCATATGCGTAACAGCATAGCATAATACCAAGCACTGCCTGTACGGTGTACACCTCACAGGTGTCCCTTTATTAGCAATTTTGGAATTTTTCTACATGTTGAGGTAAACTTTAGGTCACGGTTTAAAAAAAGAACACAGGTTTTCATCAGGGCTTGGTATTTTTTGAAATCTTTTGCTACTACTGCCAATACGATGCCTGATTATTGCTACTGAAACAGTAAAAAAAATAGATTTTTATACAGGGCCTTACTTTAAGAAATATTAACATCTTTTTCAATAAAATCCATTTGACAAATTCAACAAGTGGCTGTGGCTTGGAGGCAGAATGGTTGCCTGCCAATCGGAAGGCTGGTGGTTTGTTCCCTTAGCCATACAGCCAATCATCCTTGAGGTAGATGCTGACCCCCAAAAATGCTCCTGAAGCTGCCCCTTCGGTTTGTGAATGTTCTCATATGTCAGTCTTTTGGATGAAAGCGTCTGCTAAATGTAAATTTAAAAAACAGTTCTCAAGTATTAAACACAAATTTTCCATATTGTTCTATTCTGTACACGCAATAAATATTGCATGTCTGTCCGTCCAGGAAAAGGGATCCCCGACCTCTGGTGCTCTTCCTGAGGTTTCTTCCTTTCTTCCTTTATTTTTTTTGTCGAAGAGGTTTGTGGGGAGTTTTTCCTTATCCAAATCGAGGGTGTGAGGACAGAGGGTGTACAGATTGTGAAGCGCCTTGAGGCAAATTTGTGATTTTGGGCTACATACCGTAAATAAAAATGACATGACTTAATCAAAACTAGCCGTTCAAGAGCTCGGGCCTGAATTAAATAGTTTAAAATAGGCAAAACTATGATTTCAATCAGCAAACTATCTGATCAAATAATAAGTAAACGAGATTAAAAATCTTTTATGAAAACCCATCGGATAACTTGATTCCTGGTACCTCGGTCTCAAACTGAGCGCCGAACATGTCGTTGGGCCCGCCGTTGGCCAGGGACGGCCTCTGTTTGTCCAGCCAGTCTTTGAAGGAGAAGGGTGACATCACGTTCATGGTGTTCATCTGGAACGGGGGCTCTCTGAAGACTTCATCTGTTCATCCAAAGATAGCCAGTGCAAAATTGACCAGGGGTTTGGACTTTAGACATGACACGAGACGTTTCCGAACAACTCACTTGGATCAGGCTTTCCTGTTTCACACTGCTTTGATGCCATGAACCTGCAAGGAGAAAGTCAACCAAAACAACAACCAACGGTATTAAAACTCATAACCTGCTCTGATGGCGATGACGTGTGCGGGGATAACAATGAAGGAGATGTCTTACTCTCTGATTACTGGCACCAGCTGGGTTCCGAGGTCCTGGCAGTAAAACCATTTCTCAAACAGGATCTCAGTGGTGTTGTCCACATAGTACCTGAAAGCACCAACACACGCTAGTGTTAATGCTGCGTGGAAGTCTTACATGTCTGTTTCTGACTGAATCCTACGCATACAACAATGAATCCTATGGGTGCACCTCTCAGATACAAAACTGGCGGTCTCTGTGTTGCACGTCATAGTTTAGTGTACAGTGTTTCTCCTCTGACTTGATGCCTTTCTGCCAACTGTTTTCTAAGACTGCAAACGCAGTGACTTGTGGTCCTTTTCACACACATCTGGTCCTCGTAATATTTTCAATCTTGAGCCCAATGAAGAGAAAACCGAAAACACCCGAAAAAAAAAAAAAGGTGCAAATGTTTTGACCCTATAATCATTTGGAAGTCACACGTAAAAGAGACAGTGCAGGTTATTTAGCTGGTGCTTGCCAAAAGAAATGGACGCAAAGAGAGAAGGAAACGCAGCTGGGGATGTGTGAACGGTAAGATGGGAAAATCCGGAGGGAAATTGTCCAAAATAATGTCATAATGGACAACGTGAGGTTTCATCAGACTGTAATGAGGCAGTTTAGGAGCGTTTTAAATGTATTCATTTGGCATTGTAACTCAAATCTCGTGCCCAGGTAACTCACTCAGGTCACGGACGTGGCCTGTAATGACATTAATGTAGTCATGTTGAGGCTGGATTTGTCACACAAACTATTGTAGTGAAGTTGTCCAGTCAGGAAGAATATTACAGTAGGTTATGTGGATAAAGGTCTAGGACCTAATGTACCAGGACCTAACAGACCACCTAAAATATTTTGTTCATTTTATTTTCAACTTTGTGCATCCCCTCTAAATGACTGCATGTGATCTTTTTAGACACCACTATTTGAGTTTGAAGATTGCATTTTTGATTGAGTTTTGTGAACACAACACCTTTTGGAACACGCGCTTGGTGTTTTGCAAACGGAAACCCACTTAGTCGTGTTCGTGTCGCCTTGTCTCCGGACTGCTCTTTTGTTTCAAACAACGCGCGCAAAACAATCGCTAGACACGCTGTACCTATACGTTCTCCGACACTCTAAAGTTTGGATTTTCCTGTAATTGCAATCGGGTTCATTGGTCCTCTATCCGCTGCTATTATCTACTTCAGAAGAGATGAGGTAGAGAAAGGGAGAAAAGAGAAGACCAGGCGGTACAGTGGTTGACCTCAGGCAGTCAGTCTCAGTCAGCAGCCGCCTCCTCTCCACCACCAGTCCCACGGTGTTGGCCTGTCGCTGGGGGGAGTGGGGGATCCGTGCAGGCAGCAGGAACATCTACAAATGGGGAAGAAAGGAATCCAATGGCGACTGGCAGAGAAAAACAAGTTCATCCCACAACTTTTACTGACAAAGCTGCACTGGAGCATCGTACACGACCAGTTTATTTTCATTAGAAGAACATCCTAAACCGCTGAAGGGAGCAGCGACAGAGTGACTTGTACTGCCTCAAGGTGGACTCCACATATAGCAATGTGTCATAACTGACTTATTATGCAGAATATACAACTATCCCAAAGAAGAAGAAAAAACTGTTACATAAAAGCATATTAGAGCTCACCTCTCCCTCCTTGATGTGCACATCCTTGTGTTTGCCATTTTCAATCACCTTCAGACACATGTCCCCCTTCAGCTGGAAGAACAGCTATTTATAACCGAGAGTGGAGGACAAAAGAAATGTTGGATTAAAGGGAAATGCCACCGATTTTACACATCAAAGTGTGTTTAAAGCAGTTGGCGAGTACTACTGCATATGTGAAAAACGGTTGTATAAAAGCCTTTTGTGTCTCCAGAGGGGAGCTGTGTGAAGTCTGATAAATGTCCTCAAGAGATGTCCCTTGAGTCAGAGTCGGCTGGGGCTGACGACGAAACTACAAGTTTGAAAATGGAAAACTTCTGGGGGTCCGGAGCTAGAACCAAGGGAGCTCATAGCCGAATATCTGACCGAACGGTCGACGGGCGAGTTGCATTGTGGGTAATGCCGGCGCCAGGCTTTGACAAGGAAGAAGAAATGTGTTGAATAAAAAAAGATGATATCTCTGGCCGCATCGACTGCATAATTGTGTTATCAGACACGATTAAAGAAACATTTAGGATAGCGCAGAAAATGACCACACTCCTAAAAATGTTACTCAAGTAGCAGTATTGAGTAAGAGCTGGGGGCATGTTTACATGTGCCTGTCACCTGACTGCCCTTTATACTTTGACTCACGAAAGTTCCAAAAGCCAAACAGCAAAGGACGCCAACAACATAAAAAGCAATCAGTCGTGCAGGTCTTGCTTTAAGAGGCAGTTATTATGTGGGGAACTGAAACAAGGGAGTTAACCTTGAGTGTAAAGCAGTTAAATCAAGAACTGAAGGCTCAAATAAGAGCTGGAATTTAGTGGCCAATGGACGTTCATATGTCTGTCCTCTTCCACATGATGTGCAATCGCTGGGACAAGTTATGCTCAAGTGATTTGTATTTTGTGCAGTTAAAGGTAAACGCCACGTTTACATTAACTAATCAGAACTTATCTCTTACCTCCTCCCCTTCCTCTATATGATAATCCTTCCTGGTGTTTGGACCTCCAACAAACATGATAATCAACTGGGAAAAGTTCCTGAGAGAAAGAGGAATTAGAGACAACTACTCACTTCATGTCCTCAAAAAGTCCGTGGAACTCTGTTAGCTGTTCATTTGTCTGTGCGCCCGGACTGTACACTGACTTACAGACTTTTTCAATCTGCGCTGCTGTACAGCAGTGCAATAAGCTGCAGACTCCTCATCACACTGTGTAATCCACCGAGTTGTTGCACAGAAGAACCCCCTACAATTACTCACATGAGCTTGTTGCACACTGGTGGCAGGAAAGCATTCTGGTTCTCTGCGATCCAGTTTTCCACATTCACAAGAACAGGTGTGCTGCACATTTTTGAAACTGGCTGGGCTTTCCGCTGCAGCGTCAAGCCGCTCTGACCAGCATGACTACTTTAAACAACCTGACGCTGACGGTCCAAAATGCGGAAGTGGGTGTAGGACAAGTGGGGAGGAGCGCTGTTTCCTAGAAAGGTCAAAGGTTGCTTGCAGTGTCACAACATAGTGGTGTCCTGCAGGGGCTCTGTGGACCTATTGGAATCCAGTGCAACACCCGCGAAGTCATGCCGTGCACGTGCATTAGGTTTCTCCTGGAAAGCCCACACATCATTTGTCTAACAGAGGGACGCAGGTCTTGAGGGTGATGCCCAGAGCAATCCCTGTGAGACAAGGACATACTAATAGCAGAACTTCAACATAGCAAAGGAACGCATGCAGAAAAAATGTATCAAACGGGTGAGAATATGGATGTATTGGAGGTTTCAAACCACTATAAAACCCCTTTTTTTATTTGCACAATATTTTTTTACTTAGCCTACTATCTTCTGATGTAAATTCATAGAGCGCATCAAAGTTCTAACCACATTTTGAGGAGCTAATTGGCTATTAAACACTGTTGAGCAGAGAATCCACCAAATTAAAAGCAAATGTCATACTTAAGTCGATCAAGGCTGATGATCAAAAGCATTTATTTGAGGTTATTTTGAAACTGAAACCCGTTGTAAGGATTTCAACTGTCCGCTAGATAGAGCTGCTTAACCTGGTGAGATTGGGTCAAAAGCTGTGGGTTCTTCAGAAAACATGATGGTGGATCACATGGACCAAAACCTTAATGGTGTGTTCAGGCAGTACTTTTCAACAATGTCACGTCAAACAGCTGCCGGGAAACGCTAACGCCGGGACATACTTCATAATACCTGTCTACAGTGTGAATGTATTGAAATGTCACGACATTTCAACACACAGCTTATCAGGTAAAGAGAAAAAGTATGCACATAAACACTGTTTTTCTCTCAACCTTAACACGCTGCGATTGACAGCATGTGGCTACTAACAAGAACAACAGTGCAGTTTAGTGTGCAGTGGCTTCTCATTAACTTAGTCTGCTTCCAGTGATACCATCGTCAACTTTTATTTCAGACTCATGGTGCATTCAGAAAACACAGACATAACATGCAACATACATTAAAAGGAGAAATAAAAAACATATGCAAATAGATAAAAAAAAAAGTTTTTAAAAAGAACTACAATACAGCCTTTCTACAAAAGACACTTATACCAGTAATTCCTAGTGATGATTGGTATCTTAAGGCCCCAAACCCGGGATTAACTAGCCGCATAACAATGCTCTTCTGGGCGTCATTCAGGCGACAAATGAATTTGCAGATGAGCCTCCTCAACAACGCCTGAAAGGTACTGACCCCTGCATTGCAAAACACGTCGCTTGCAGTAGAGCACCTGGGTTTACTGCGCAGTATCCCAATACAGTCGTTATAAGCAACCTTAGGCTTCTGCATACTTGCCTTTTTAAACTTAATCCATAAAGAAGCAGTAGGCTATACACAGGAGCGCGATATGCTTTAAACAGGGTAATTTTAACGTCCTCCGTGCACATGTGGAATTTTCTTACCAGCAAGTGAGCCTGGGCATATAATATGCGACGCTGCCTGTATATATCCTCATCATCGGACAACTGATCAGTAATGAAATGACCCAGATATTTAATTTTATTACAGACACTCATCACTTGTCCTGACAGATAAAAGTCTGGAAAACAACGAGCTGTCCACTTTTTTTCCTACATATCAATACAGCACTCTATTTGTCTGTGTTATGAATATATGATTGCCTAGTACATGGAAGGTTCTACGTCAGGGCTATTTTTAGTTTAGTTTTTTTGTAGGAAAATAGCCAACAAGTCCACAGCTAAAATAAATAACAAACCCTGGCAAATCCCTCGTTTAACTTTAAAATCTTGTAGATGTTCCTTGAGGGAGAGAAACTGAACTATTAATGCCATTACACATCATATTGATTACCTTAACACTTTTTGATCCAAAACCAACACTTTCTAAAGATTTCATTATAAATGGGTGTTGAATTGAATCAAAGGCTTTCTAAAAATATGAGAAAGAAAAACAACAACAAAAAAAAGGAACCCACTGTCTTCAATCAAATTATAATAATATAGCCAGGAGAGTTGTGTTCCCTGGTGGACACACCAGTACACAGCAACAGTGCTTTACTTGTCAGACATGCAACTTTTATTTCGCATACAGACGTGCTCTATGCTATGCAACAACGAGGTGTATTCTTTTACCTTCCTTTTTCGTTAAGAGTTAGTTGGCTCTCCGAAAAGAGAAATAACAGGCCAATATCACCTCCCGTAACGCCACATTTACCGCGTTATCCTTTAGCTCTTATGCTAACCGACTTTCAAAATATAGTAAGTTATAAACGTCTTTACGTCTCGTATTTACCACCTCAGGCGCGGGCAGCTAAGCTGTGCCGGACCTGCTCGGGCCCAGCAGCGCTCAGGACCTCGGTGGTCACGTGATTTGTGGCCTCAGTGAGGGCGGTGCCCGCCTGCCTCCTGACGACGGTTGCTCGGCGTGCCGCACGCAGACGTTGTCCCAACGAACGCCCGTTACATTTGTAGTTTTGAATTTAAAAAAAGAAAAAGAAACAAAAACGGGGGGGGGGAGATAACGGCAATTAAACGCGTGTTTAGCTGCCAGCACCCACATATCCTGTGCGTTTTGTGATTAAATTAGATATGGATAGCCTGTAAGGACCGCGCGCTGATACGTTAACTTATAAGAAGTGATTCCGGTTCAGTGGGAAGGTTTGAACCGCTCTCTGGAAAGTGACCATTGTTGCAGTCAGGTCGACGCTGTTATCATTTCCACTTGCTGACTTTCTTAGTTTTTTTTTTTTTTTTTTTTTTTTTTTTTTACAGCAGGGGAAGGAAAAAAAAAAGAAAACCGTGCAAGCCTTTTAGAGTGTCATGAAAGAAATGTCAAGGTGAGTCATGCACGCGGCACGTTTCCCCGATTCTTTTAACGTTTCTGTTCGCGTGTGAGAGTCCCGAAGAATAGGCTAAAGGCTAACGTTAGCCAACTGTCACAACAACCAAACAAGGCCTGCAGCCACCGTATGTTGGCTACCTCGCTTGTTTGCTGTTGGGCAACTAATGTCACAACGTTATTGTAGACATGGCTAGTAAAACGACCAGATTTCACCTGTTTTTGTTTGATAAATTTGCAACCCTGAAATAGGCGAGTAATTACTAAAAACCAATTCTTCCGTAGCAGCCAGCTAGCGTTTGCTAACTCGCTAAATTAGCTAACTTGTTAGCGCTTCCAAGCTGTTTGTAGCCTCTCGGCTAACGTTCGTTCGCCGCCAGCTCAGGTTGATAGTAGCACATTTCCAACGCGTTTCTGCAATTTAGGTTGTTCGAGTAATGCGAACTTGATCACTTTGCTCCCAGAGCATGCAGCTAAGTGTTGTCACAAGGGGTGTCGCGTCCATAGAAAGGAGAGGAGCAGAAACTAACTTAGTCGACTACGTTTTAGTATATAGCCCAAAGCCACAATTCACAGTTTGCCTCAATGGGCTTCACAACCTGTACAGCATTCAACACCCTCGGTGTTTAGACCCTCGATTCGGGCAGGGGGGGGGGGGATTTAAAAGGAGATAAATGGAGGAAACCTCAGGTGAAGCTAAACAGGACTGGGACTAAACAGGACTAACGTTAGTACAGTAGCAAGCTGCACATTTAGGCTGTGGCTGATAAACGTCTTGTTCATTATTGTCAGAAACCATGCACAGATAAAATGAGCGTAGTAAGTGTGGTTATGTAGCAGCTGTCATTTCATGTGTTGTTCCCCTGTCGTGTTCCCTTTGCAGCACCATGCCTGGCGGGCAGCAGCCTCAGAAACACTATGGCATCACCTCTGCCATTAGCCTTGCACCCCCACGAGAAATAGACCACCAGTACACCCAGAAGCTCTGTGACGCTATGAAACCTTTTGGGGTGTTTGAGGACGAAGAGGAATTGAATCATAGGTGCGGAACAGCAAGTATAATTTTACATTCACTATAACACACTTAATGGGCATCTGGACTGCACGCCTTACCTTGCAGCAACCACAACTACACTTAGAAGTGGTAACGTAATAACGTGAACACCCGGGATATAATGCGCTTCTCTGGTAGTGTCAACAAAAAAATGGACACTTTTAGGCTTCTGAAAGGTAGCATTTATTGTAATGCTGTTGTTGCACTGCATTTTATGTGTGTTCACGTCTTTGTGGTGACTAAATGTGTATGCCTTGGTGCTTGAATCTACGTAATTACGACAACTGAATTTGTGAAGGTGCATTTGTATCATTTTCATTCTCTCTATATGGTTAGTGAAAGGGGAGTGTTGTGAATGAACACCTGCTAAAAGTGGCATCTCCTTTCAGACTTGCAGTGCTTGGGAAGTTGAATAACTTTGTTAAGGAATGGATCGCAGAGATCAGTGAATTAAAGGTAGGTTCGGTCGTGCTGTTGAATGCCTTCTATGTAAAAGCCTTAATTTACGATGTAATATGGGGTCATTTAACGGTGACTATCAAATCACACTAGACACAAAGCCTTTCTATAAAGAGGAAAAACGTTATACTGACTACACTGTATGTGCTTCTCTCCTCTATAGAACCTTCCACCATCAGCAATAAGCTGTGTTGGGGGCAAGATATTTACATTTGGTTCATACCGACTTGGAGTTCACACAAAAGGTATGTCTAGTTCATATTTTATCATTCATTCACTGCAGCAACAGCATCAATCAAATCACTGTTTTATGCCGGGAAGGTGACTGACAACATTAAGCCTGAATGACAACACCTGTACTGTGTGATTGGCTATATTGGCATTCAAATGGAGGTAACAGAACAGCGCTTGCCACACGGCACTCGACCCTCGTCGTGCGTCATTGTTTTTGAAAAGCTCCGTTCACTCTGACCACACTAAAGGACACGTCTGGCATTGTCACGTTCTTCTGCTATTGAGTGTTTTTTGAAAATACTAGCTTTGGGGAATGAAAGCCGTTAACACTGGCTTAGTATAGACTGAAGGCATCAGTCCATTGGTGTGAACGTGGTCGGAGTACCTCCTTGCTTTCAACAATTTAAAGAAGAGACATGTATTGTTATACAAGTATATTCTTTATACATTGCTGTTTGTTACGTATTTAAAATTTGAATCAAACTATACAGCGTGTGCCATTAATCTGAACAAGTAATGATGTTCCAAACTAATCTACAAAATTGTTAATAGTGCTGGTGGTGATTGAGTTATTCATTGATTTGATATCAGCTATATAACCCCTGATACATTTTCAATGCTTTGTTTATTACAACCCATCTGTCCTTGAAATCCATGAAAGCTTGTGAATTTGAGGGCGATGGGGGGGATCAGGCCTTGAGAGTTTTTGAAAATGGACATAAAATAGACATGTGTCATTGAAAGTACTTGAATTTATGTATTTTGTGAAAGAATAGAAATTTAAGTTCTTTTGATCTTTCTTTACGTAACATTAATAAATAGGCTTCGTTCCGCCACATAGTCCCGCCATCCAAGTTTGTCTCTGCAGACCGGAGACTTTTAGAGGGCGTGATAACTCTCAAACATTATATTTATTTGGCCAATCAGATTCTTTCAATCCACTGTCAGTCTAAAACTCATTTCACCAATACGCCGCCTGAACCAGTTGTCAATCGCTTTTTAATTCAGCTGATCACTTCACAGTATCTTAAAGGGGGGGACAACACAGACAACTCACGCTCCATCCATCATTTGTTTTGTACGGACAACTTTTCAACTAGCGAGCGCACTAGCTAGCTAACCCTTTCTGCTTATCAGCTCCTTGATCATAACTGAATATATTAACGTTTACCACTGCTCATTTTAGAAAGGCCACCGCAAGAAAACGCGCTCTTTGATTTTAGATTATCGAATGGACAATGGATCATAGATGTTTGTTTCTGGCATTAGTTGTGACTTCTAAAATGAGCAGTGGTGAAAGTTAATATATTGTTAGGATCAAAAGTTATCTGCTTCACTTTAAAATGTTGATTTTAAAAACGTGGCTGGCTGTTGATCCTTTGACTAGAGCTGAAAACTAAGGATCTAAACATTGAGAAACAAGGTAAGTAGGGCTGCACGAAATGGTAAAGAAAGAAAAAACAATCAATTGCGGTTATGATGACAGACATTGCGATATGATTCGTGATTAGTGGGAACGATCATTTTTGCATCACTGTTTTCATTATCGCTGGAAAAAAAACTATTAAAACCACGGTGCTTGTCGGGTTCTGTACCAAACAAACATGTTTTCTTGCATCTGGAGAACAAGATGTGTAGGCCGGGGCATCTCTGCAGCACCACAGTAATTTTGTCACATTTGACCTTCATCACAGCTTCTGCAGTTTGGGTATTTCACTTGGCCATATTGCGATTTCGATAATATTGCGATTAATTGTGCAGCCCTCGAGGTAAGTTTTGTTTCTTTGTGTCAAACCTCCCCCTTCTACTATGAGAACGATGATTAGCCAAATTGATGGACAGCTGTTTCAGGCAGCGTATTGGTGGAATTAGTCTTTGAGTGACGAGGGTGGTAAGCTTCGGATTCCTCCTGCCATCACTGTAACACAGCAGCACAACTGAGAAGTGTTCACACTTTAAAGTCTCTCTCTATTATTAATTGTGAGCTTCTGTAAGGCCTGCTAGTTCTCACTGTTGTAGCCGTAATTAACCTGGATCTGTAGCTCAAACGATGCCGTGTTGGGTCCTAAATTTTTAGGTAATTGGGCATGGAAAGTCATTGAATTTGATTAGTTGGACAGTCCTGGAAACAATATTCAGAAGTTGCTGCACTTCACTTTAGCTGCTCTACTTGTTTATCCATGATGTTTTATTACATGAACTCTCTTTAGCCTAAAATGCATCAACTATTTAACCTAATGGGCAGCACGGATAACATAGATGAATGTTACTGTTTCTTCCAGGAGCTGATATTGATGCCTTATGTGTGGCTCCACGCCATGTAGAGAGAAGTGACTTTTTCCAGTCTTTCTTTGAGAAATTGAAACAGCACGAAGAGATCAAAGATCTGAGGGTAAGTCTTTGTGGCATTTTGTTATTAAAGCACAGGTAACAAATTTACTTATGTATAGGCTTCTGTGAAAAAGTCCCATGCTTCTCAAGTCATTAGAGGGGAACCACCTTGTATGGCCATTTCCCCCATGAAGAAAGCCCTGTTTAATCCCTGATCTTGAAAAATCGGTCTGTTCTTCAGTGAAGACGATGCAGGAGCAGCAGACTGCTGGCATCACTGCACCTGGGGGGGGGAAGCTCTCTAGGAGAGCTGCGTTCACTGGGAATGCAGAACTACGCCAAACATTGCTTTAGATTTCTTCTATATGGCTGAGTCCAAGTTTACCTTTGCTGAATAGGTAGAGGAATAAGAAGGCACTGCACCAGAGTAAGTTATGTAGTAACTCACAGCAGATGAGCAATGCCCAGGAGCATCGCCGCATGCGTTAGGTCTTCTCATACTCTGTCTTAAACGTCCAGTGCGTAGATTTAGTGGTATCCAACGGTGAAATTGCACATTCAAACCTTTTGCATACTACTCGCCTCACCCCCGTTCCAAGCGTGTAGGAGAAACTACGGTGGCCGCGGAAAATGCAAAAGGCCCTATCAAGGACCAGGGATTGGTTTGTCTGTTCTGGGCTACTGTAGAAACATGGCGGCTTCCGTGGAAGGGGACCCTCTCACTCTAGATAAAAACAGCTAAGTCTAAGGTCATGAAAACACAAGGATTTTCAGGCGATTATACACTGATAAAAACACATAAATATTATATTCTATTTCTGCCAATAGCTCCTCCTAAATGTTGCACACTGGGCCTTTAATTTCCCAAGTTCACCAGTACACATGATGAAAACGTGTGTACACCCCTTTAGTTTGTTTTTGTTGGGACACTAAATTATATTTAAATATCTCTACGCTCATGTTTTCTGAATTTCAACCCACCCTCATTGCAATCCGTTGTCAGCTGTCTTCAAACCTTTTCAAGGCACTGTAGGTGACGTTGTGAAGGATTAGCATGCTGGAAACATTACTTTACATGTCTTTGGAATATTACTAAGCTCTGTCGTCTTGACTTAGATTTTCACCTCTTGTTCATTTGGTGCTTATTTCATTCAATATAAATGACAATCAGCCATGAGGCTTCGCCTTGACTCAGATTTGTTGGTGATATTGTGTCTTTTGGTGCTTTTTCAAGGCTGTCGAGGACGCTTTTGTACCGGTGATAAAATTCAAATTTGACGGAATAGAGGTAAGTCACTTTTAAGATCCAAGTGATGTGTGTTGTCTATCTACACAGGTATTGCGTAACGAAATACACACTACTCGGGGAAATAACAATTTACTATTTTGACAAAGCTTTTTATTGGTAGTGTTTGTACTGCATAGATAGGACTGGGATTGTAAAGATTAGTACCCTTCAGCTGTAACTGTCTGCTGCAATAGCTGTGCAAAGAATGATGGATTAATATCTAGTTTGGATCAGACTTTTACAAAAATATGGGTAAAGATTAAAACCGGTTTCTTAGGGCAGAGGTTAGACTTTCATGACACAGGTTGGTGGTCCAGTTTGTAGTTCAGGTCCATGAAAGCTTCTACGACAGAGCTGGAAAGGAAATGTAGAATAAGGTGATTGAGATGCACATTAACATAACCATAATCTGCCTAAATCTGAAACCTCGTAGTTGGTTTTTATTTATTTTAAGTGTTGTATTGTGCCTTGATGAAATTTCTAAATAGAGACATTTAAACAGAATACTTTAACAGTTCATCCTACTGTGCCGTACTTCTTTGAAATGTCTGTATTCCCACAAGGATAAAAGGGGTTAAGCAGCCATTGTCTACCAATTCATGAGCCAAAAAAACGTTGTTCTGCGTACCGTTATGGTTGTCTAACCTCAGTCCCTGATGTATCTGATTCTGAGAACCACAGAACAATCCAAGGTCACACATTTGTGACCTCCTGCTACCCCGCCCAGGATTGGCAGTTATATTTTTCCTCTGTTTGGTCTCTACTTACTATTACTCTTCTGTCTCTGCCGGCGCAGATTGACCTGCTTTTTGCCAGACTCGCCTTACAGTCCATTCCAGACAACCTGGACCTGAGGGGGGACTCCATCCTGAGAAACTTGGACATTCGGTGTATCCGCAGCCTTAACGGTACACTACATAGCTTGTGTTGGATTGTATACATGCAGTACAGAAGTTGATATTGACTTGAGGCCTGCTGCTGGTGCTGTTTTCCAGAGTGACATTTAATAAGTAGAATAAGCTTATAGTAAATCACATTTGCAGCTAGTCGTGGCAGGTATATGGATCTAAACAACATAAGTTTGTTTTCTTCTGAAACCTTAACCTTCTCTTTCTAGGAATTTACACATGAACTGTCCGAGTGTAATACTGTTCTCAGTGTTTTAGGTTTCTGGCGTTTTGTCTTACAGGCTGTCGAGTGACCGATGAAATTTTGTACCTGGTGCCAAACAAAGAAAACTTCAGGCTGACATTAAGAGCCATCAAACTGTGGGCAAAACGTATGTGGATTTATTGCATTCATGGGTCATATTAAGTAGTTGTCCCAACCTAAGCGCTAATATCAAATAAATGCTGAAAAGTGGCAGTAACAAGCTCGTGTGTAGACTTAAAGATATTGACCTCCTACAGGTGTCCTCCTAGTTGAGTGTATTCTTGACAAACCGACACTGCTCAACGTTGGCATAGCACCGATATTGTGACGGTGCCACGGCCTTATAGTAATGCGTCCTCTGCCCGCAGGTCGTGGCATCTACTCCAACATGCTGGGGTTTCTGGGTGGAGTGTCATGGGCCATGCTGGTGGCCAGGACCTGCCAGCTCTACCCCAACGCTGTGGCTGCCACGCTGGTCCACAAGTTCTTCTTGGTGTTTTCCAAATGGTGAGAATTTAGTTCCTGTAATCATAACCTCATACTTTCCTTTTCCACTTGATGGCAGTATTTCAAAGCCTTGTCCAATGCCAAATGTGTTTCTGTATTCATGCATTTTACTCACATGTCCATCCTACAGGGAGTGGCCAAATCCTGTGCTATTGAAACAGCCTGAGGACAGTAATCTGAATTTACCTGTGTGGGATCCTAGAGTGAGTACGACCCCAGTGTTTTATTTCCACGTCTTTATATTGTTGTTATGCCCCCGTTTTGTATGTGTATTGCTGTGCAGACACGGGACACAGTATCTGGACAGAGTGCTGAGTTGTGAAAAGTCTGTTGGTGTTTTTATGGTTAGCTCAACATATAGAGTATAGGTACGTTTATTTTCTCTTAATTCATGTCTCCTCATTACTGTCCTCATGTGACCCGGATATTGATCGGGTCCCCTATATGAGTCCCAATGCCCTTAACTCTGCTCGGAGGAGGCTTCCCAGAGCAGCTTGGAGCAAGGAAGACTTCCTACGTGGGCGTCTTTTTATCAGACAGACACACCCCTTCAGTAAAAATACATTAGCAATTGAAGAACACAACAGATCTGACAATTGTATTTAAATCACATCAGTGCAACACTGCAATCAAAAACCTCTGTGGACGGATAAAGAAACAGTCCTGTGTGCAGTAAATATTTGTTAAGGACTACTTCATACGCTCTTCTTGACGGCTATCCATTAGATTTTTTTCTTATTTTTTTGGAATTTATTTTTTGACATATTTGTTTTGGCTTTATTTTTGTCTTACTGTTTTTTTTTTATAGTATCGTACATTTTACTCATCCCAAACTAACTGAAGAAATTCTAGCTGTTGTCATTGCTGTGTCATGTTTGTAGTGTCCCTTCAGCAATAAACACATTTTAATTATCTATTGGTGTCGTTTCCGTTCAGTCACAGTACGGCCAACAATCCCCATTGGGCAGAAAGTATAGTTTTAGATCCAATTTTATAATTTTCCAAATGTTTTGGCTACTTTTTTTAATTATTTGTTTGCTGTGAGACACTCATCATAATGTAGGCTATTAAAAACTTTGCAAACAAAATGTAGTGCAGAAACAGACAATTGCATGGTAAAGGCTTTGCTAACAGCAGAAATGGCTTGAAAACCATGAACAGTTAGCATCCAAATTCCTCTAACCTGTGGTGCTATTTGTCTATCCAGATTGTTTTGGTGTGAGTTGCGAGGTGTTCGGAGATACCGGCCGTAGAGATGTCTGTATTTTAAAAAAATATATATATAATGAGACTGTGGCACTCGGCTTGTGGTTTTCACAGCTCCAAAAAAACATTTGGAAAACTCAACAGTAGTGTCTCTTTCCAGAAATCACGACCCAGTTACACAAGATAACTCGCAGACCTGTGAGCAGTCTCATGTAGGAACTATTTTCTTTCTACATGAAGCTGCTCACAACGAGGTCTGTGGATTTGCACTACAGGTAAGAGGAGAAATATGCATTTTTGAGGTGAACTGTCCAATGTAAACATGTAATCCTGCAGATTGTTTTGGCACTATGGAGCACCTTCAGATTTAAAGCTAACCTGAATAGCACTAACAGTGGGGACTCACTGTTTGGGTAGTGCATCACATTATCCTTACATCCATTGCTGATGCTAAAGCTCTGTTGTGGCCTTCGTCAGTAACTGACCAATCAACTTCACGCATTTGTGAGGGGGGGTGTGTGTGTGTGTGTGTGTGTGTGTGTCTCATTTCACGATAAGCTTCCTCGATTCCTCCTTCCCTCACATCACTTGAGGAAATAAGGGAAATTGAAGACTGTAAAGTGACCTGGGATGCACCCTGTGTGTGTGGGATGTGTACCCTTGGTTTTATGATGCCTTTCAGCGTATGGGTGTGAAGTTGCCCTACTCATTCAGTTTGGTGGGTGGCGTGTGTTGGTGAAGGCTCTCGTTTCTGCAGGGAAAAACCAATCTAGGTCCCTGTGCCGTGTTTTGTTTTTATTTTATTTATTTTTTTTAGGTGAACCCATCTGACCGATACCACCTGATGCCCATCATCACACCTGCCTATCCCCAGCAGAACTCCACGTACAACGTCTCCACATCAACGCGCACCATCATGAGCGAGGAGTTCAAATACGGTAATGCAGGCTGCGTGACTGAAACAGCTCTAAAACATTTAAGATCTGTTCACCTGGTTTTCCAGTTCCTAAAATCTCATATCCCGTCTCACGTAGTTTTGCGAAATGCAGTGGTAGTGGTACATTTCTAAGAACTTTAAGACCTCCACCGTATTTGACATTTTTCAGCGTGTCATTCCGAATGTTGGATTGTTAAGCCTGATGTGTCGTCCCACTGTGTCTGGTGTGAACAGGCCTCAGCGTCACAGATGAGATTCTTCAGGGAAAAGCAGAATGGCCCAAACTCTTTGAGCCACCCAACTTTTTCCAAAAGTACAAGTAGGTGTTGATTTTGTCAGTTAAAGGATCGATGGATGGAACATTTTATCACCAAATGCAAGATGAATAAAAGCAGAGCTGCATGTTGGTCGTGTATATACGGCAGTCAAGGTTTCCTTGCTTAGACTTAAGATCACAATTCTTTCACATGCAAGTTTTAAGCATTTGGTTTAATTTTTCTTTCTTTTTTTTTATCAGTAAGTATCATGTAAGGGTATGTGGAAATGAATGTTTGTGACAACAGTTTTGGCAGGCCATAGACTATTTTTGCAGTTGAAACTTAAACTGAATGTTGTTGGGGTTTTTTTTTTTTTGTTTGTTTTGTTTTTTATTTCCCAATAACTTATTGTTTTCACTTTTTGGGTTTGGGCAGATTTGACTCATCCTAACTGTGGTCAGTAGAGTGTGGTCGACTCATTTTGAAAGTTCCTCCCACGCAGTTCAAGTAACACAACTGTACCAGTTTTTCTGCCAGGTTCTGTTGGTGCTGCTGCTCCACCACTGGAGCTACGTTAGTCACCTGCGCACTGGTGTGATTGGTTATGGTTAATGTTCCACTGGGTAGCACATTGAACCCAGGGGTTTTGATTTATCAAAATGCTGCTCAATGACATCATTTAAGGGTTGATATCGCGTGTACCAATCAAAAGTTTAGACACGCTTTCCAGTTTACTTGAATGAGAAAGTGTGTCCAAGCTTTTGACTGGTACTGTACACTAGAATTGAGATGTAAAGAGGCTGGACACAAGATCAATGGTCCTGTGCAGTAGTCTTTCAACAAATAATGATTGTACTGAGGGAGGTTTATGGTCCTGAAGCTTTCTTTTTCATCATAAATAAGCCTGGTAAGTGTTTCACTAACGCTGCTATAATGCTGCCAGTCTCTGTATAAGCATTGAGTCTTTTAGTGGGAGTCTGTTGGGTTGAGTGACTCTACATCTTGTCTGATGTTCTGTTTTATGCTGCAGGCATTACATCGTTCTGACTGCCAGTGCGTCCACAGAAGAAAACCACTTAGAATGGTGAGTGTCAAATAACTGGATTTCTAGTAGGTCCCTTCCTGAGGGGTTTGTTTTGTGTGTAAATGTTACTGAATTTAAATTAATGAGTAGCACGTCATGCACACAATATAGCGAAGACATAAATATAATCTTAACGAAAAGAGCTCGTAGAGACAGGAAACTACTGCAGTAGAGATGGCTTGCATTACCCACACCTCTGTGAACACATCCTGATGTTTTCCCTCAGGATCGGTCTGGTGGAGTCTAAGATCCGCGTTCTGGTGGGAAACCTGGAGAGGAATGAGTACATCACCCTGGCTCATGTCAACCCCCAGTCCTTCCCTGGATCCAAAGAGAACCGCAGCGAGTGAGTCCAGTTTTCTCCATACAAACAGACAGCTCAGTTAGGAAGTTCTGGATCCTGTTTCGGTCTGATAATGAAAGTTAATTTTTTTTGTCCTTGAGTAATTGGAACAAGGTTCCTGTTGACGTGAATACTGCGAGTGCAGGTCTGTGAGTCATGAAATCCTTATTTGGTTAGGGTCTTGTTAATTATTAGGCAGGCTCATGGAATTGGTAGAGCTTTGAGAGTACATTAAGTGTATGATCTAGCATCACAAGCATATTCAATACTATGGTCTGAAAGTTAAATGTTTTTGGGGGTTTTTTCATTTTGCTTTGTGTGTTTTACGTAACAGGAACGACTTTGTGTCCATGTGGTTCATTGGGATCATCTTCAAAAAAGTGGAGAACGCGGAGAGTGTGAACATTGACCTGACGTACGACATCCAGTCCTTCACAGACACTGGTAGGTCCTGTTGATAGTGGTCGTTTAACAGCGTAGTCAAACATTTAAGATAGAATGGGCTACAGCACAGGGCATTTACTATTATACTGTACACTGCAAGTGTTTTCAATGGCTAAAAGGTAGTATTTAGTGAGATAAATACCCATTTAAAAACATAGCAGTAAATTCAGGTGCTCAGGAACAATTTCTGCTCTTTTGTTTTGTTGACCACCACAAAATTAATCAATTATCCCACATCTAATCAAATGCAATAGAAGTATTTGGCTAGTAAGAAAACAAGAGAAAATTAACATGCCTTTTTTGTAATTTGTAAGAGACACTTAAATTATTAAAAAATAACAGATACTTTTTTAAGCGTTTCTTCAGGTAAATTGAAATCCACTCCTTGCTTGTATGTATAATGTGAGTGGAGGTTTAACATGTTATAATCTTAACATAAACAGAGTTGTCTGTAGAGACGTGGCACGCCGAGGCAGCCTCCAGGAGCTAAAGCCATGCGCTACATAAATTAGCCTAAATACACGAGCTTTAGTGCGCTGGGTTCATAGCAGAATTCACTTTCTCTTTAAGACCCGACAGAAAAAGACAGTGGCAGGTTTAAAAATGCACATGCATTCCTCATTAACAAAATATTGCCCAATGTGTCAGTTCTTCTGACACTGCAAGAAGTATTTGAACATATTAATTCAGCAAAGTGTTCAAGTCCCAGAGTGTCAAAATCGAACAAATGGCCAGCAGTCACTCGGACGATGCTAAGAAGAAAAGTGTCTATACGTTCATGTCAGTCGTCAGTGAACCTTAACATGACCTGTTGTTCTCTGCAGTGTACAGACAAGCCAACAATATTAACATGCTGAAGGACGGGATGAAGATTGAAGCAACGCATGTGAAGAAGAAACAGCTCCATCAGTACCTTCCTCCTGAACTGGTGCAGAAGAAGAAGAGGGTGAGATATATCTTCCTGTGCACGTTGGGACAAAGCCTTGATTCATTTTTAAACCTATCATGCTTATTGTCCTAACACTGTTCCTCTTTGTCTATTGTGTTGATCCCCCCCCCCCCCCCCCCCCCCCCCCCCTCTCTCCCCCTTCCCTCCCTCGCGTGCCCGAAGGAAAGAGAAAAAGATACATATTGGATAGGTGTAGAAGTGTATGTAAG
>CM022471.1:23392127-23439419 GCA_011952105.1 Coreoperca whiteheadi
CACCCATCATCCCTGTTCACCATGGTCTGTTTGCTAGTGAAGCTTGTTCCTGATGAAGCCAGGTCCTGGTTGTTCGTGTGTCCATGAAAGAGTTTGTGGTGCTTAGTGGGGAAAAAAAATGGTTCGAAGCTTTTTGACGAGTCGTGCTGGTGTGTGTGTGTGTGTGTGTGTGTGCATGCGTATGTGGTTGACTGTGTGTGAGCGTGCATGCATAGATGGTTGTGTTTATGTGTTGGAGAGGGACAGAATTCCCTTCATTTTGGGTGTTTACCCTCTGCGCCTCCTGTGGAGGTTCTTAAAAGGCATCCTGGGGCCACGGGTGGGGGGGGGGGGGTCAGGAGACAACTTTTTTTTTTTTTTTTTTCTGCCTTGGGCCCCAACCCTCCGTCTTTATGGTCTAAAGCTGGGTGACTTTGTATTTTGATTTCAGCACAGAAGATATATGTATACAACAAAGTATAAAGCGAGGCTGACGAGGCGCCCTCTTCTTCGGAGCAGGTAGAGAGTTAACCGAGACGGACTCTTTTTCCAGCATCAGTTTCCCCAACTTAATGTACAGAGAACAGTTTTTTTCAAAAGGCATATTCTTCATTATTGGGGGTTTTCTTATCACTTTATTTATATTTGCATATTTGTACCATGTGATCTTCTTTTTTTTTTTAATAGCATTCATAGCAGGTAGGTCTCTCGAATGAAATCTGCCCCACTCTGTTTCAGACAACTCATGTTTTGCTGTTCGGAAAACCATTTAACAAAACCAGTCATTTAGATGTTTGTTTCTAAAATGTATTGAAAGGGTATTTTTGTATGTGTTTATCACTTCCTTTAAATGAATCTGTACACCCATTAAACCCCTTAAAACTATGCTGCTGTCCGTGTTCTTTGTTACATAATTTTTTTTTAATACATTATTGTGCCATTTGTGCAGTTAAAAGCCTAGATTGCGTTGTGAGATGGTCAGAATTGAATCTCGTCATTAATGGGTGTCATGAGGCCCACCTGATAAAACCGGAGTCATCGTCTACATAGCGTGGGCTTTTAGCCGTAAAGCCTGCTTGTGTTGCGTGCAAAGACCTCTTAACATGCGTTAGCTGCTGTATTTCCTATCCAGTGAGCCGGAAGTGATGTGTCTTTGCTGTTTTTGTATATCCCGAGACAAATATTGTATGAAAATATACAATTGTTTGGGAATATCGCTTATTTGTTTTCTTGCATACAATACTAAATGGCCTTTTTGCAGGGCGTTATGGCTACCAGGGGTCACCAACATGGTGTCTGCAGGGCCTTTTCTAAAAATTAGCTCAACACTGACCAGTGAGCCGCGGTCACATTCTGCTTTTTGTTAGTATTTTTATTTTTTATTCACACTTGCATTGGTGTGAATTTGAATTTGAGATATATATGTGTGTGTGTGTGTGTGTAAAAATGTTTCATATTAGATTAGAGCAACGGTTGCCGTGGAGACCAGCCAGCAGGCGCACAGAAGGTGAGACGATTTACCCCCGAAAACATGGCAGAAAGAAAAAACATCATTTTCACAGTGAATGGGTGAATTTTTTTTTGTTTGTTTTTTTTTTGCTTTCAAAGAGATCATTCAAAAATGTAAATACTTGCAGAGCTTTATAGAAATACAGTTTTGCATATTGATATTTATCGGTTTCCTACCTTGTTAAATCATCGTTGCTAATTATTGTGAGAAATCGTTAACAGGATCAGCGTCTTCACGCAGGTGATTATCATTAATTATTAATAACATATCTGTACCCGAGAAGTAACGTTAGCTCTGCGTTGGGAGCAGTGACGTCAACCTCAAGAAGTTCGGGACTGGACTACTCCGCAGGTTGCCTGGCAACTGCTCCTAGCCAAGAAGTAAGCCATCCACGAAAAGGCTAACTTAATTATCGGCTTGTGTACGGGTTAGACAAACAAGTTTAAGCGTGTTAATTAGTGGGCTTTAAGGGGCGCTGTTAGTGGGTTTATTTTATTTGTGTTTTTTTAACCCTTCGGACAGAGCCAGGCTAGCTACTTCCACTCCTTATGCTAAGCTATCTGGCTGCTGGCTCCAGCGACGTGACGTGACGTTACGTGGCGTGGCTACAGATATGAGCACTCTCTGCAGGAAAGCCTTTAGTGTGTGTCGAGCCACTTCTTAAAACGACACCGTGTCGAGCCAAGCGAGTCTCTCATTTTGAACTCGCGCGCGCGAGACACACACACACACACACACACACCCGAGCGCGCGCGCGGACAGTGTTTCGCGAGGGGGCGTGGCTTCCCGCTGCGCGCCTCGTCATGCGGCTCCTCATTGGTCAGTTCAGATGCAAGGGGGGCGGCGACGGAGGGGAATTCCCCCGCTGCTCTCGTCTAACAAATATTACTTTTCCTGTCGCGCACTGTCACCCATTCACCTCGGGGTTTCTCCAAGAGACAATAACCTGCGATACGGCCGAGAGAGAGTCTGTGTGCATCATGGATGGTGAGTAGCAACACCTTTATTTGCTGTGTAATAACAGGGGTAATGTGTAGAATGGGAGGTTAAGACAGACTCTAATGAATACCAATAAAAATCATATACTACTGAATGATGTAACTTTTTTTAAATTTATGTTATATTATGTGCCCAAATGTACAATAGCAAGACTAACGCTTAATTCACAAGTTACATACTGTTTGGCACTATTTATTACAAGTCTGCCTGACAACACAGTGAAACTTCCTCCTTGTTGCAATGATTGACAGTGTTATTTGAGTCAGTGTATGTAATTACAGTGAATGAGCTTACAAAACACTACAAACCAGTTTCAGTGAAATGCTATTCAGTATGCGTTTGTTTCTAATTTCCTAATTTCGCTCCTATATGCCACATTTTCTTCCTCAGTTCTTATGCCCTCCATGCTAGGGGACGATCCGCACCTAAGTGAGTACATTTTAACACCTCCTGTGTCAAACTTAGCGGCCTGTCTCCGCAAGTCAAAACATACAGGCTGTGTGCCAAACAGTCAAGTGTATTGCTGTGTCTTTCACTTCCTCATTTTGTTTTATTGGTAAGCAGTTTTGTTTTTCAGAGCTGTGGTCGTGAGTGTGTATGAGAACCAGAGGGCCTTGTAATCATCCTTTTAGTTTGTGATGTATGAGTTTATTGTGTCCTAAATCCATGTGAGCCACATCATCTCCCTGTTCCGTGCTTGGAGCGTCCTTTGCTAAAGCAGCTGCCTAATGAGGGGAAGGCAGGACGTGGCCGTGTCGCTTTTTTTGGCGAACGTACGTACGTTTCTTAATTAGGTCAGAAAATGCAACAGGACTTGTTTCGTGCCGGCCTACGTAACATCTGTGTGTCAACGCTGCACTTTGGCCGGGGCGCTCGTCGCTCGGCTGTCATGTCCACAAAAACGGGTTTTTGTGTTGTTAAAACACTGTACGCCAAAAACAGAAGCACTACGGATCAGTTTTAGTTCCTCTCTCGCACAGGCATCATGTGGAGCAGGTTTTGTTTTGTGCAAAATGGTCAAAGTAGTACTAACTAATTTTATGCTTTGTTTTGAATGCGGAATGGCTGAGGTTTGCCTCTCTAGCAAAGCACTAATTTGATGATTTGGGGCCTAAATTTGAAAGAGTTTTAGACGCCTAGATTGCATACAGCGTTGTTTCAACTGTATGTCGCAACTGTTTCGATGAGAAGCATAACTGAACTCTGAAAACCTCTGAAAGCTTTTACGTTTCAACCAGCTGTTGCCCACAATGTGCCGACTAACTGCAGCTCCCTGAATTAATGCTCACCGGAATGTTGAACCGGACAGAAACCCCGTATAAATTTAGCAGTGAACATGTGATGCCGAACAAAAACAGGAAGATTAGTATGAGCTAACAAATTATACACAAAAAAGAGCATTCGCCAGTTCCTGTTTTGTGAGAGCATCTATCTCATTTCATCCAGTATTTTTTTTAACCCTTGTATTTCTGTAGCTGAAGGGTGTACAATAAGTCGTCTTTTCCAGGAAGCTTGAAAAGTTGACAGTGTCTATGAGAAGGTTCATAGAAGGGGGGGGGGGGTTCTCTGAAGACTGCATTTGGTAATAGGTTTTTTACTTGCAGCCATCTTCAGGTGGTAGACATCACTTTTACACAAACCTTTATGCAACATACAAAGACAGAAACGCAATATTAACTCTAAAACACAGGCTTTAGGAAAGTGCGATGGGCATTTTTCACAGTTTTCTTGTGTTTAGTACAACCAAACGATTGAATAGACCACACGTGGCGACCAAAACGGGCAAAACAAAAAGCAGAGAATCCCGTCTTGGCTCCGCACTATCATCCCCTCCCCATTTGCCCCGTTCCTTCATCTCCACATCCCCCTATTGACTGTTTTCGCCCTCTCGCGCTCTCTAGTGCCCGAGCCGGCGATGCAGGTCTTCGAGCAGCCCAAGCAGCGGGGAATGCGCTTCAGGTACAAGTGTGAGGGTCGCTCGGCGGGAAGCATCCCCGGCGAGAAGAGCTCTGACAACAACAGGACCTACCCCAGCGTGCAGGTCAGTCGGCAGAACTTGAATCTCCTCAAGATTTACATGTTTATTTTGTACATAAAAGCCCCTATGAGCACAATTGGCTGTATTGGTGTTGTAGAAAAATACACAAAGCCCTTAAAGCACCTCATATTTGTCTTCCGTCTGTCTTCTTTCCACCACAAGTTTGCATGCACATGTGTCAGTACATACACCTATAAGTGACTGTTAAAGCGTCCCCCTCTTCCTCCACAGATCCTGAATTACTGCGGTAAAGGGAAAGTGCGTGTTTACTTGGTGACCAAGAACGAGCCCTACCGCCCGCACCCGCACGACCTGGTGGGGAAGGACTGTAAAGACGGATTCTACGAGGCCGAGTTTGGTCCCGACCGCAGAGTGATCGCGTGAGTTCTCCCCCCGCGGGCACCGCCGTCCAACAGCCCTCAGTAGTAGCACTCATTGAGCTCTCTGTCACTGTCGTCATCGGAGTAACTATCACCCCAGTCTCGGTCTTAATGAGCGTGCTGTCATCGACATAAGTAAACACACCCTCTCTGTTGCACACGCACACGCACACACCACAACGCAATCAATTTTCTCTCTATTAACAGTATTTCATGTTTCACTTGACGGTTTCGGGAGGCATCAAGTGTAAATCAGTGACCTCTCAGATACAGAGGAAGAAACTCATACAGCAAATCACACACACACACACACACACACGAAGCATATTTGTGTTACCATGTCTGTGATGAGGATGGCAATATGGGAAATTCCCCAAGTGATATCATCCATATTCGCTGTGTGTTAGAGAGAAAACAGAGTTAGTGTGTGTGTACTCGAGCATGTGTTTGAGAGTGTGAATGAGTCAGTACCTTTTGGTGTGTATAGTTTGCAAATCCCTCATGGACTCCTGTAGTGAATTCTGGTTCACTTCGACGTGGCCCTTCAGTGTATTTCAAAGGAACTGCTCCAAACATGATCAGAAAAGTCATTCGTTTGCGGTAATCTGTTCTGCAGTCCAAACCAGATGGGTCAGATTCATTGCATCATTCCTTTGACAACTGCATACACAACAGCATTCTTTTTTTTGAGATCATGCTTCACTCAGGTGTGGCCCCACGCGTCTTGTTTATCACAATCAACTCGTTGCGGCACTACAGGAGCCTGTCAGGTTCTCACGGCCCTGTTGTGTTCTTACTCACACAGTTTCCAGAATCTGGGTATCCAGTGTGTGAGGAGGAGGGAAGTGAAAGATGCGATCGTACAGAGGATTACCAGAGGGATCAACCCCTTCAATGGTGAGTCCGAATTGCTATATTCTGTCTGCTTCTGTTTTCATGTGTTTCATTGGGAGTACACATTACACTGACTGACAGCAGTGGTTTCAACCCACTTGTGGAACATTTCAGCTTTAGCGTTACTGGTTTTCCTAGGGCCAATACTGACATTAGTACTTAAGAATAAGTCAAATCTAATAATCATATATTGACTTGTATTTGTTGTTTACACAAAGACCTAAAGAAAAACTATTTGAAACAGAACCAAAACATTTTTGGACTGACGCGGGATATATTAAAGTTATTGTGAATAGATCCAAAGAAAAGACCAAAACCAACAATGAATGCACCCAACTAAGTTAACAAGTATTGTGTGTGCACGCAAAGCCTGATCTATCTTATTCCTCTGTGCCATAGAGCGCCATTGTTGCACCTAAACTATTAAAAACACATCAGTGAGTCACAGCGTTGCACCGGGTGACATGTTCTTTCATCATTGTCAACATGGCTACTGTGGTTTGCTTTGAGTCAATTCCACATACATCGTCCTGCTGCCAGAAACACTCCCTGGAGCACCAAATGTGTATTGATCCGCCGCTGAAAATAGGACCCCAACAAATGCACTGTTTTCGCTCCTGTTTGAGAAAACTACAGTGCCCACCTATTTTAGGAAATGACTGAGCCTTTGAAAAAAAATTAACTATATATTTGCGATCCTCAAGATCTACATCTTATACTGTACTATATCTGCTAATACCGCTAATATATCATTCAGACTCTAAGTAGCAATGAATAAAGTAAAGAGTGTCATTGTATTTAGGTGAAAAACGTCACAAACTTGAATTCTGCTGCTGTGTGTAAGTCGCTGTTATCATTGCTGCTGTTTGCTATTACTGTAGCCGCTGCTGTTACTGTTGTTGTCGCTGCTGTTGCTTTTCCTGCTGTTGTTACTGTTAAACATGTTCAAAACAATTCAAAAGAACTGTTTTCATGCGCTCGGTGACCCAGTTCTCAGGCGGTCGAGAAGATTTTCCTAACATCAAAAGTCAAAAATCCGCTCTCTTGCCACCGCGCTGTCTACGGTAATGCCATTTCCTCAATGCACTTTCATTCTGTGGCCCCTCCGGTGCAGACAGACGGCGGTTCTCGTGTACAAACAGGCGTTGAGCTACTTCCCCATTCTTGGCCACAGTTGCTCAATTCAGCGCAGTGCAGGATGCCACGTGAGAGCTGGGAATGCAGGATTCATTAAAGGGGGGGGGGTGGACCGAGGGGGTTCCCCAGCTCTCAGACACGATGAAAAAAAGACGGGTATGGCGCTTTACAGGACTGTAAAAACCGTGGAGGGGAATAAAAGGATCAGGTTTGATTTAGACATGCATGCTTTTAGTTTTTGTGTTTGGAGTTTGATCTTTAAACCGTTACAGACATGAACCGCTATCATACATTTTTAAAACGGCACTAGGCAAATGTTGCTGGCAAGTCCAAGAGGCAATGAGTGGTTACTCAAGCTGCCTGAGTTGACTTCATTAGCCAGATATCTGCCCTCGGAGGTCGCTGGTAACCACACACATGTCACATATTTGTAATTTGCTCTAATGTTTTGATTTATGACTTTCTGTGTTTGCAAAAGGGTTCAAACCGGCTTCTTGCCTCTAACGTGGATGAGCTCGCATCAAAAGGGATCTTGTCAGTAGATCGTCCATGAAGGGGCATTGATGGGAAATGGGCCATCATGTTCAGTTCATGTTCTCTCTAGCTGCAGGACAGTTGCTGAGCGGGTGGATTTAAAGTTGGAAAGCCGCCGCTTTATAGGAGGCCTATGTTTTCAGTTTCTTAATGTTCAGCCTGCGCTGCTGTTGAATTATACGAGTGCGGCTTTCTTTTCTGGGTTAACCAGCGTCGCGCGCAGACAGTGCAAGACAAAGAGTCTTGCGATGGAGACAAAGCAGCCATGTGGAGCCCAGCTAATCGTATCTAGTGAAGTGCCGGGTATAGATAAAAGGAGCAGATTCGCTGGTAGCCATGGCAATACCACAGCGACAGGCTAAATGTATTGATTGCTGCCGATTGTACGTCGGGCAGCTGGATGTCTTTTCCACGTGGCTCAAACCGTCCCCTCTCTTCAGCTCACTTCTGCTGTGAAACTCAGCTGCTTCCTGTGTCAGGGGGAGATTTCCCCCCCCACCCATACAAACCCCCTGACCTCACCTCTGTGTGTGTGTGTGTGTGTGTGTGACGTAGTAATATGTTTCTGTATTACTATACCCTCACATTTCACAGTGTGGTGGTGGTACACCTGGTAAATGTTGGCGACGGTGCTTTCTTGTCCAAGGAATCTGTCACCTTAATATAATTAATGCGCAAATTGTGGTTAGACATTCTGACTTTTATTTTCTAAATTTAAATGCCTTGAGGTTAAAATAATTTCTTAACATTTTGACCCTTATTTGAGCCCATACAACACGTATTTTGTTATATTATATGTAGGTTGTCACCGTAGCAGGTGCTTGCTGGTCAGTGCTGTTGAAGAATGTATAATGAAGCACCACCACTACTAATTTGGGGGTGTAACCAAAAAGTAACTATTGGAGCCCAACGTTGAAAAAGTGACATAAAGTAGTTTTGAAACTCAAATCATCATTGCCGGATTCATTGCTTTACCAGAGTATAATCAGTGTACACAAAGGAGATCATCGAGGAGAGTAATGTAGGGCAATATTGGCAGAGGTTTGGTAATTTCCCAGTTCCATAAACCTGAATGCTTTCTGTCGCAAAGAAGTCATTGCCACTTGTCCTTTCTCTGTTTGTCTGAGGATATATATATATATGATTAGGGAGTCATTGCCTCAGCCTCAGTAAGACGCAAACTGAGCGACGCATGCCATGAAAATTTAAATTGTGAGTCATGCAGTGGAGACGCTGTTTGTGGTGAAGCATGGCACCTGCCTCCCCTTCATTCTCACTCTCACATTCTGCTCCCACAGTCACACTAACCACTCACCCCCCCCACCCCCCCCCACGCCCGCCATCACTGTCCCCATCACCACCACCACAGCCAATGACCTGGTCCCTCTGCAGCTGTGGCTCCATGCAGCCAGGATGCCCGGTGCCTCTGGGCCCAGTTTCTTTCCACCGCACACACTCAGTCACCACCACTTTTACCTCCAGCCCACTTTCCTGCACCTGTCCGGCGGCAGCCTCCTTCAATGAACACACTGCACAAACACTCACGCATACAGCACTGATACAAGCGAGTCTCCGTCTCGCCCTCCCTCAGTTTCTCCACCGTGGGTCTGTCTCTGCCACCTACAGCAGACAAACCCGATGACCAAACAGATATCTGAAGGAGAGCAGAGCTGCATGACTTTATTGTTGTAGGGAGACAATTCAGCCCTCAGAAGTTTGATTTGTCACTGTTGTTGCTGTTTTTTGTGCGAAACAGAGAGGGAACTCGTCATTTAGTAATTACTGCCTTTTCCAAACATGCTCTGGGATTGCTACCTCATGATGTATTCATGTATGTATTACTAAGTAGTCTACTACTTACAAATTATTGTACACACTTCTAACTGCTTATGGCTGCCAGGTGCTTGGCTTTAAAAGATAGTTCTACATTTTGGGAAATATGCCTGATTGATACCACTCTCATGTCCATTGGTCAAATATGAAGCTACAAGCACAAGACCGACTAGAAGATGGGGGGAGCAGCTAGCGTGGCTCTGTCCACAGGGCAAAGCCTGTCTTGTTTAGGGCGGCCATTTCCATTACAGCAGAAAGGAGGGCACTTTGCGGCATTTAGTGAGGCAAGAATGACTGCACAGGACTCTGGTGAACTCGCAGCTACAACGTACTCGTAATATAGTTTGGTCCATCATATCGATGGTATCATGATCGAGTGATTGTGAAACAGCCTCCTCTTTTCGTCGCCAGACAATCTGATGCAGACCTGAGCGGAACAGGAGAGTCACTAAAGTGTTTGCTCACAGTATTTGTGTTTATTCAAGACATTGTGATGTCTGTTTCAAAAAAAGTCTTGTCATAAAAACATATAATTTCTGGACTACTGGAAATAACAGAAATACATAAATAAACAAATAATGAACGCGAAAAATAAATAAATACACATATCAGTTCTTAATAAAGAAGTAGCGTCTGCTCTGCTGCTTTCTGCTAGAAACTGGAGCACTTTTGCCCGGCTTGAGGCTGTGCCGGACAAGGGGCTTAAAATCCGGACTGTCCAGACGTACGGCCACCCTAGTCTTGTGCACGCTTCAGTTTTTGTACAGATTAAAGAAATGAGGTATTAAGTGTTAATTATTGAGCATGAGAGGTGCTGGTAGGCGATGTTTTTTTGTTTTTACCTTTAGGCAGAGCCAGGCTGTTTCCGCACGTTTCCAGCCTTTGTGTTAGCTTCTCGTCCAACGCTCAGAAAGAAAGCAAAGTGAGCGCGTTTTTCCAACGCATGGCTGCATCCAAACAGAACTGGAGTGGATGCAAAGCAGGACAGACAGTCGCACAGACATGTCAATTGTTGGTAATTCCCGAGGTGTTGACTACAGTCGTACTCAAGTCAGAAATTCGATGACTTCCGACTAAGCAAAATCCAGATAGACTTGTAGCTGATGACTTGTGACTTCACTTGGACTTGGGCCTTGAGAGGAATAATGGCTGGTGCCAGCAGCGCATGCAGAGACGAAGCAAGAAGAATACCTGGCTAGCGTGTTTGCACTGAACATGTCCAGTGACACATTCAGCAAGGATGAGGAGTTTCCGCACCTTCTCACGTGTACCTGCTCTGCAGTTTTTTTTCTTGTACACAGAAGTGTTTCTGTCAGAAACATCCCCCGTGTTATTACCACGGAATACATTTGGAACGGTAAAAGAGTAATTCTGGTGTTACGCTGTTGGCGTTTACGTTTTGAAATGGCGTTCAAATGGGCGAGAAACGCATTATGAAGGACCCAAAAAGCAAAGTCTAAGACTCGAGATTTGACTTGACACTTTATCTTGTCCCACCACTTTCACACACGCCAGGAGCCATCACGGTCACTCGTGCAGGGAGTCTTGCTTCTGTGTTGTGCAGACACTCTCTCTCTCTCTCTCTCTCTCACACACACACACACACACACACACTTCTTTCCACTCTGAGGTGACGTCGCCGAGCATAACTGTGGCGACAAATTCTAGGCGGGGATGGCCTCGACATGAGCGTGCAGGAGATGGCGGAAGAGAAAGTAGGCAGATGTGAAAGCCTGGTGTGTGTGTGTGTGTGTGTGTGTGTGTGTCGGTGTGTGGGCGTCTCTCAGTTAAACCTCTCCCTGTAAGGTGTGTGTTTGTGTGTTGCCTCTGAGGGCGGTATGTGTGACGTTTTTGTGTGTGTGCAAATGAGAGTGTGGGCTGAGGACACTTGAAAAAGCTTATCTGTGACGTGTTTATGTTGATCCAAAGCTGAGGTTTTGGGGACAGCCTACAGATTTGACAAGCATGAGAACATTACAGACGATCTATCTATCTATGCTTTGATGGTTTGACACGATTGTGTAAATAATTGTTCAACACGCATTTTCTGCACATTTGTTTTTTTTTTTATATCATTCTGTGATTATATTGATTGTGATGCAATGGCAGCACGCTCATATTGCTGTTATATGGATCATATAAAGGGATATAGTGGAGGGTAAATACTCTTAAATCCAGTTTAACCAACAATCTTAAAACGTAAATGGTTGGTTCACCCAAATTACAAAAAGAAAACGTATGTTTCCACTTACTTTTAGTGGTGTCTGGCCAAGCGCATAGCTTGGTGAAACTTCTGCCGTCGCTTGTTTATGCTGGTCATGGAATTTGAACAACTACATTTTAAAAATTCGCCGACAAAGTGTATTTTCATAAACAATGTCCTGGTTACACAAGATCGTCCACAGACCACGCTATTAACGGTTTTCATTGGGACTATTTTGTCAGTAGAAGGTAGTTCCAGTGAAAATTTCCCTCACCTAGATCTGTGGATTATGCCGAGTAACCAGAACGTAGTTTCTGGAAAAACAAGTCCCTAAAGTTGGTGACTTTTTCAAATGTCATTTTCCACGGCATCGACTGGTGGCCTGTCCAGGGTGTACCCCGCCTCTCGCCCAACGTCAACTGGGCTCGGCTCCAGCCACTACGTGACCCTCCAAAGTATAGGCGGAGGGTCACATAAGGCCTGCAGCTAAAGGATGGCTTTTCCAGTGCTTTGAGCATCACAAACGAAATGCCATTAACCTCCATTTAATCGCTGTGGCTATAGAAATCCCAGAGACAGACAGGTGGAATGCAACTAAGTACATTTACTCAATTACTGTACCTGAGTACAAATTTCAGGTATTTGTACTTTGATTACATCTACTCCACTACAATCCAGAGGGAAATATTGCACTTTTTACCCCACTAAGTTTATTTGATAGATAAAGTTACTACTTAATGTACAAATCAGGATTTATTTTATACAAAACATATGAGTTTATAAAATATGATGCAATGTCATAGATTAAACTGCCCAACGGTATATACAAGTTAAAATTAGCTCCACCTCAACTAATTACAACTGTAAAATGCTACTTTAATGCATCAATAATTATAAGAATCCAATAATATATTATGTAATAGTATATTTTTATTATAAGTACTTTTTGATTTTGAGTACATTTTGCTGATAATACTTACATACTTCTTAGGTCAAAACCAAAGCACATACAACCAAAACTATCTGAGCTCACTAAAATTCTTCTAGCTTTGCATCGTATGGTCATTTGGGTGAACTGACTCCGTGTAGTATCAGATCCTATATTGCTGGTTGTTTGTCTTAATAATACTGTAATAATGGCTTTAGTGAGCATCAGTATTTGCTCTTACCTAGCTGTGATATTGACACCTGTGTGTGCGTGCGTGTGTGACCTCAGTGCCACGGGAGCAGCTGCTGCAGACAGAGGAGTACGACTTGAACGTGGTGCGCCTGTGTATCCAGGTTTTCCTGCAGGACGAGAACGGCCACTACACCCGGCCGCTCAACCCCATCGTCACCAACCCCATCTACGACAACAGTGAGTGGCTGAGCGCGGTCTGCTTCAAACTGTGTTCACGCTGACGTCATGTTAGGCAATTACAAGTGATGAGAACGTAATGAAATTGCCATGTAATCGTACTGACGGGAATGCAGGCTGCCTGAGGTTAGGTGTGTCCTCCTTAGGGTTCAGTTGATGGCTGATTTCAAGAGATGATGATGATATAAAAGCTGCAAATATTTTGTGCTAATGTCCATGTCATTCCACAGCCTTACCTAGACTTATATTAATGTCCTACTTATTGAAATAAAGTAATATTAATAATACTATTCAAGAATTGAGAAGTTGCACAAGAGGCCGTGTTTGCACATGCAGTTCATACAGTATGTACTTGTAGCAGTGAAGTCCGTGCACGCAAGTGTTTGTCGCAAGACCTGCATGTGTGTGTCCAGTAGATATCCTGTGTTGCACTTAGTGAACTAGTTCAGTGTTCCTCACACATATTGAGAAAGAGGAAGTTCTTTATACACCAACCCTCAAACAACACCGTTACCATGGAGCACTTCCTCTTCTCACAGCAGCCATGTGACGTGTGACTCAACCTGGTGAGGCTTCAGCTGTGAACTGAATGTGGTCTTTTTCTAAACGGAGGCAAATATTGAACAAGTTACTCCGAGCCACCAAGGCCGAATCAAGTGAAGGCAGATTCGGACATCATCATTCTCGGAGAAATAAACATTGTGTTGCTTGTAGTATCCAGGCTGACTTGTTAGATTTGTTGTGTCCTGTTGGGATGCATGTTTACAACTTGTTTCTGCATCACCAGGGGCCCCGAACACGGCCGAGCTGAGGATCTGTCGGGTCAACAGGAACAGTGGCAGTGTTAAGGGAGGGGATGAGATCTTCTTACTGTGTGACAAAGTACAGAAAGGTAAATTACTATCAATGTTCTGTAGGCCTTTGCAATGATTTGATCAGCATTATTTTACACATTTTACAGTATACTGTATGTTTTTTCATTTAGCTTGCATCTATTTTCTCTCCATTCATCATCATTAAACCCACTTATCCACTAACCCATTTGGCTTTTCATAGCCATAGTGCTCAATTCTTGGCTTGGTCATTGCATTTTCCATTCCATCCCCCTTTCCTCCAGATGACATTGAGGTGCGATTCTTCTCCTCCGACGGCTGGGAGGCCAAAGGCTCCTTCTCCCAGGCCGATGTTCATCGCCAAGTAGCCATCGTCTTCAAGACTCCGCCCTACTATAACATCTCCATAACAGAGTCGGTCACTGTGCAAATGCAGTTGCGGCGGCCTTCTGATCAGGAAGTCAGTGAACCGATGGATTTCAGATATCTGCCCGACGACAAAGGTTAGCAATGATCCCCGTCTTTCTGTTATTGGCAAACTCAAACTATCACCATTCCTCTGTGTCAGATGGTAGTGTCCAGGTACTGGGGTCCGGTTCTCAGTTAGATTCGGGTGATATATGTGAACATTTTGTGTTTGCTATAGACCCTTACGGCTACAATGAGAAGAAGCGCAGAAGAGAGAACTTGATGAGGATATCAGGATTGTCAGGTAACAGATACGGTACTGTATGTACAGTGCAACCCATCTGATATGATTCCACATGTGCATGTATGAGCATGTCCTTTGTATGTCACTATACATGTTTGTATTGTAACAAAGGTTTCTGGCCTTTCCTTAGGTGGTCCTTTTGCTGGTCTGGCTATGAACAGGCCAAAGGCTGTGCCACAGAGTACCATGAGTCACATGCGGAAAGGTAACTGGTTTAACTTGGTTTCTCAAATACGCAATTAGATGGCAAGCCAAATACAACATTTTCGTCCAGATCAGGATAATACTGCCCTGTTATCACACTAAAAGTCACTATATGTTTTCCAGACCTCAGCAACATGTACCCGAGACAACAGCCCACACCTACAATGCAGCAACAACCTACTGTATTCAACCAGCCCTACCAACCAGGCCCTCAGAATGTAATGATGACATCACAGGCTCCTAATGTGCCAGTCAGCCATTCATGGGCAAATCCCAACCCAGCACTCTCAATGAATACAGTTACCATAAACCCGTCTGGTGTCATGAGCAATCTGTCACGTCCTAATAGCAGCAGACAACAGCAGTCAAGCCGTGTATCTGGTTACTCCCACAGAGTGGAGCACAACAGCTTTGAGAATAACACCCTCCCTCAGCTTTCCATGAGGGACTTGCAGTGCTTGGATACAGTCCCCCAGGCCCCTGGAATGAGCCAGACAGAGTCCCAGTCGCTCTTCCACCTGCAGCACCAAAGGGGGGAGCTCCCCTCTGAGACCCGGGCCCAGAACCATCTTGGCAACCAGAACCAGGGTCTCCAGACTGTGTGGCCCAATTTCAATACCCTCAATTCAGTCCAGAACACCTTTAATGGGTCAGTACCTGGAGGCGGAGGGGGGTCACAAGAGCTGGGCTCTTTTCCCTTCCTACAAGGAATGGAAGGGGAAGATTTTCTGAAGAACCTGGTGGGAGGAGGGTCTCAGACTGGTTTCCAGCTGAAGCAGGAACCCCAGACCCATACTTCTCACATGCAATCCCCAAGGGAAAGCCAAGAAAATACTTACACCAACTTGCTTCCTCGTCCAATGAGCAATGGCTCCAACATGGATCCAATAAGGCAAGACGGCAGTGGCAACACCCGTCCTCTTAAAAATCTTCAAAATCCTTACTCAAACAACAGCATGGCCCCCGAAGGCCACTATCCAACTTTGGCTGACTGGATCAAAGCAACTCAGCAAGGCGACTAAAAGGAGTGGCATTTTTGTTATCAAGTAATAAACCGAAGCAGCTCCAAGGAATAGGTTGGTCTTGTTTAGCCTTGCAAAGCCAGAAATTTTGCTTCAGCCATTACGGCCCGGTAAGCCTCAGTGGGCATTTGCTTGGGTTATTACATCAGTTGGCATGAGGGCAGAATTATTGGCAGCTAATTGGATCCATAACCAGACAAAGACATTGTTTCTAGGTGGTACAATTGATTACGGACTTGTTCCTTCTTTAGCAAAGACATCACCAATAATTCTTCCTACACCTGATTGGCCAAACGTGGCGCTTGGTAAGATGTGATTGGTCTTTGCCTCCCGTTATTAATCTGAAAAATCTGTACACCTTTCTTCTGAAATTTACCAATCAAATTTGAAAAAAAGCCTTGTTCAAAACCCCAGTTGGCTTACGGTGTGATTCTGTACAGGTTCCTCCCCAACCTGCAACCTCTGAAATGTTAGGGTATTTTAAGAGGTGCCAAGATTACGTTGTCGTTCTAAGCACTCCCCCTAATTCACTGATTGGTTTGGCTTCCAGCTGCCGGTATTATGGACCTCAGTGAATATTCTCCGGACTAATCAATAAAACTGAACTCACATTCAGTTCAGATGGCTTCTGTAAGACCTGCATGTGGGTGAACCATGCCTTAGGTCATAATGATGGCCTCATCAAACGACATGCATTTGATGATTTCCAGGCCAAAGTTAGAGTTCCGAAGGAGTGAATGTACTACTTTCTTTCTTTGTCTCTTTCCGGTTGGATTCACTCTCAAAATACTGTACATTAATCAATGTTTTGTTGGGGTGTTTGGCCTTGAAAGTACAGCGGACAAAAAATGGCTTATTATCATGGGTTTATTTTTTTATTGCTTTGTAAAGGATTCTTACATTATGCTGTTTTATTGATTTCTTTTAGCAGAATATTTGCTGTCAAGTGCACTCTGTACATACATGTTAGCCATAGTTGAGAGTGAAAGCAATAACCACGCTGAAACGCTCAAGAACTGGCAAGGTACTGAAATTTCCATTGAGGAAGTGGGAGGAAGCACATTTAGTGTTGTCTTTCCTTTGTAATGACTATGTCATACCAGTGATCACATGTGTTATTCAGCGTTCCCAGAGCATTCCACAGATGTTTTATAGATACAGATATCAGTTTTGTGTTTTATTGTTGTTTCATTCATTCAACTGAGGCTCACAGAGTGTCTTGCTGGAGGACACTGGCTCTTGTGTGGGTTTCAAATCTGTGACCTGAAAGCAGCCTGCAGGACTCTGTCACCTCTAGGCCAGGTCATCTGAGCATGTTTACTTGTATGCCTTCCAGAAGCTTTTCGATTTTCAATGAAATTAAATATTTTGACGACAACTTTGTAAGATTTGATATTTTTGAATTTTTCTACAGGATCAGTTCTTAATAAATGGAGTCTGTCTTATTCCACATCTGTTGTCATTTCATTAACACCTTTATGTTACATCTCCTACACTCTACACATGATCGTCACATGCAAGCGTACATAACAGTTATGCAAGGTGTTCTCTTTGAACCGAGCCGGGCTTCCTGTTTCCCTGTTTCCAGTCTTCAAGCTAAGCTAAGCTAACTTCCAGTTAGTTCCAGCTACATATTTAATGTACTGAGAGTGATACTGATCTTTTCATCTAACTCAGCAAGAGTGCGAATAATATTTGTATTATATTTTTTAATGACATCAGTCAATAGAACACTCTCATTTACAATAAGCCATTACGCACTGGGCTTCAAGCATGTCTCAACACCAAAGTGATGAGTAGACTGAGCCACACGCACTTTCAGCTACGCTAGCCTGTCCTCACCTTACGTTTCATCATGATTTTGGTCATGGCCAAGACATTTTCTTCTCTTTCTTCTCAATCAGACAAAACGACATGAAAGACCCTAACTAAGTTAGACTGAACTTGAAATTAAAGTCTTTTTTTGGCCCAATCAAAGCCTTTTGCTGGTATGTCCGTGCACGAATGTATAAGGGTTTGGTGCTTTCAATACATCACTTGTGACTCTTTTACATTTTTAGGCCACTGTTGCCTTCAAGATAACGTTGTACATTTTGCGGCCACACACCGCCTTATGTACGGCACAACACATAAGAAAGCACCCCGATTTAACACCAGTAACGCAGTATCAGACCTTTCAGAGCTATTGAAACGCCAAAAAGCTTATTAGAAGAATATTTTGACATTTTGGGAAATATGCTTATTTGCGTTCTCTCTAGAGAGAGTTAGATGAGAAGATTGATGAGAGACATGAGAGTGATATCAATCTTCTGTTCTAACTCCCTGCAAGAAAGCGGATTAGCGTATTTCCCGAAAAACAGTTTCTTTGAACAACTTGTTTAATTAGCATAACCCACTTTGCTCAGTTAACCGTTGATGACGATACAGCAGACTGGATACTTGGATAAGGCTGGGTCTGAGAAACACGCTCCGTGGAACACAAACCTATATTCAATTCTCTAAATGTTCAGGTTTCTGTACAGAATATGGTCGAAATTTAGATGTCAACAGTTGCACAATAGAGGAAATGTAGTGACTATAAATACAGTCACTACTGTTGAGCAATGTCAGCTCTGTAAGTGGATAGAGTGTTTGGCTTAAACACTTTTAAACATCTATCTTGCTATTAACGAGCCTCTATTCAGCTTAGGAGTTCAAAAGACCTGCTCTACATCATTATGAATCATATATTGTGACTTCGATATTTAACATTGAGCTTTTATACAAATTGTGATTCATGTTAGAATTCAACAAATGCAGACGCTTTTGCTTTTAGTAACAGCTCAGTGTACTAAACTACTAAAGGACTGTTTCTTTGAATTGCTTATTACAAAGATGAGTATTTCTCTATATGATCCTTTGCAGATATCGGCCTAACAGCCCTCTACATGCCCCTTTAAGTCCCTCTTATTAAATGTTAAGTGTGTCTTGCAGTACATTAAATCTATCTGCTCACCTTTTTATTTTTATGAAATTATCTCATGCTTGCAACTAAAAACAGATGATAATCTGTCTCATGCCTTTGTTATGACCTACATCAGACTGAATCTAGGAAGGGAAAGTCACTATGTTATCTCCTGTTGCTTGTGTACAACACTGGCCAGCGAAATGATTTTTGATTTGTACGTGATTTACATGAAATGACGTGCAATTCTGACACATGTGAAACTGATCGTTACGTCAAGGTTTCAATGATCTGGTGGCAAGAATGTGAGAAATATCTACTGAATGTCAATCTTAAAATCTTCAAAGTCAGCCACTGGAGCTTGCAGATATCCAGTGTCTTGCTCAGTGGCACTTCAACAGGGCAGATGCTTGCTGACACGGGGGGCAAAGTCCCACATTTTACAGATTGAAGGCCAGACTTTAGCAACTTGGCCACATATTTGATTCGCTATAAGTAAGCTGCAAAGTGACCTTGAGCAAGATAGTGAACCCCAAATAGCTCCCGAGGGCTGTGCCTTCAGGTGTGTGAAGGGTTAGCTCCCTTGTACCGATGGGCAGTCAGCTTCTGAATGTGTGTGAATGGGGGGAACGTGATATGTCGTGTGAAAGCGCTCTGAGTAGTCGGAACACTAGAAAGGCGCTATACAAGTACAGTCCCTTTACCATTTTAAGCAAAACAACAAAGCTATTGTTCATGATTTACCTTTCAACAAGAGTCTACATCCATGCCAGTGGCTCTGAGGCGGCCCATAATGAAAATGCCGATATGTTAATGTTTAAGCATGTGTAATATTTGCTAGGGCTAAACTCAAAGAGCGGTTGAGGCTGATGGGGATGTCGGTAGTTGTGCAGGTATTTGGTCATAACTCAAAGTATTGGACATTTTATAAATTTGACCTGATGATGTCGTAGAGGAAACGTAAGGAGATCGCAAATTAGGATTCATCGTTTGGGGACCACGACATTTCATTTAATAGTCACTGAGATATTTCAGTCCGGACCAAAGTGGCCCGAATGACCAACATTGCCATCCCTCGAGCCACGCGGCTAAAAAAAAAAACCTAAATGTGCATTTAGGCGGCGGTTTTCTGTCAAAAGGTTTGACTCACATAGACAATACTGTAAATGTGAGGGCTATGACTGAACAAACATCAAAAGATATCTTTGCAACGGCAGTCATTATAATTCTGTGAATTTGTCGTACAGTTTCATATTTAGAGTGTCGCTCACATTTCCATCACAATTGGGCAAAGAAAGTTGATCAGGTAACAAATCAACATTTTGATTCTAATCTCGTTTCCTGCAAAATTCGGCACTCGATGTCGCCAAGGTACTTTACATGCAGCGAGTCCTGAAGCGTCATTACCGAGGAATCCAGGATGTGCTACATTGGAGTGGTTTGCTTTCTCTTGTATCAGGAGACTGAGGTGAAATGCTGTGTGCAGCTTCCTTCCTGTCTTGTTGTAAGGAACCACAGTGAACCCTGGTTTAACATCGGCGCGCAGGATACTGTAAACAATCCACTCACGGGTTTTTGGTTTTTGGTTCACTGGTCCCAGCTCACTTGCAGGCGGCATTATTATTGTAGAACTTTATTGCCTTTAATTTAGTCTTCTGAAACTAAATGACCTCAGCCCCAACTGGGGGTTATAAACATTTCTCAGTAAACAGGATTGCCTAGAGACGTTTACAGCTACATTAATCCATTTTTTTGGACAGAACCTCACAGCAAACGAAAAATCCCACGTTGGACATTTTATGATCATATAAAGTTGATATGGCTTACATGTTAGCAAACCAGCACCGCATCCAGGAGACGTGCAGCAACTTTAGTATTCATTTGAAGTCATGTTTTCGGCCACCCGGCAAACATCAGTCCTTTTCACTCTCCTTTCGACTCCGTTTTCGGTCTGCTAGCTGCTAGCCGCTAAATGCGCCACTATGTTCACCAGGCCAGTTGCTATCTAGTTGTCCGTCTGCGGGTTTACAGTGGGCAGGTGTTGCCCCGTGGGTTTATCAGCGCTTGTTCGCTGTGGTTGGAAACAGGACTGATGAGAGCGGCGAGACTGAGCCAGGACAGTTAAGGTTGCGGGCCGTCAAAACCAAAACAACGAGCTCAAGGACACTAAAATGCAGAGTCGGGTGATAATTCTCTGTGGGTTTGTCAACGCGAGCGACACTTTTTCAAATGATACAAATCCATTTAACATGCTGCTCATATTAAAACATGAATTAGTGCTTCTTTCATTTTTTTGTCATCTCAGACAAAAAAAGAGACGTATGGAAACAAACACCAACCGTATGCAGGTTTTGTTCTTTTTTAAAGTACTCTAACTCCTAAAACTGAAAACAATGTGTACATTTCTAGAAAACACCAGTAACCACAGCCGGTCAATATAAAATGTTTTCCTGCTCTTTTTTTTTTTAGAGTCATCTGTAGATGAGATGATGGTAATGCACATAATGTGTTTGTTCCTGGAACACCGGTTACTACATTGACCTTTTGACAGAACATCGATGTTTTGAAACCTGAACTGGGCTGGTGTAATTTTTCTCTTGACGGTTGGCCAGAGTTCGCCTCAGGCTTCACCGCAAGGGGTTGTTGAGTCCAGAAGAAAACTACCGATGGACAGACAATTACTGAACGTAGACTTTTCTTTCTCTCAGGGCACCAGCCCGAAGGTTCAAGCACAAAAACATAGTGCTGTATGTTCACTACACCTTCATTAAATGACAATTCAGCTTGTTCAAGACAGCTGAAGACCAAGAAGGACAATATCACGCTTGTTCCATGACAATGACGATGTGCCACAAAAGCAAGGGACAGCAATTAAACATGGTGTTGTCCCTCTATCACATAAAGGGGGACAACAACCCAGAGGAAAGGGTTGTCTTCCTTGTCTTGCCTATTTCTCCTAGACGGGAACGGGAACGTTGGCATCTGTTAGCTCATTCATCTCTGTTGTTAATGCCAGATGTGAGGCTTTCCTCGATTTGCTTGGATGGAATATAGCTGGTGTGATGAAATTACGTTCATCAAATTATTCATTTTTTGGGGTGCGACGTTCTCCAGATTGTAATTCACTTCTAATAAAGATTTTGTGCATTACCTTTCCTTCACGCTTCATTTTTGTACTCATTTTCGGATGTGTTACTACCACCAAGCCGTTTCTCAGACATAATACATGAAACCAAACTTATTGGTAATAAGAGGCTGATTTATGTCTGATGAGTCAAAGAAATGACTATTGCAAAAGGCAAAAGTATCCTCTGGGGAGGACTCTCTTGATGTATAGCTTCAGAAAAAGGCTTTTCAAAGTACACTTTTGGCTCAGGGCTTACGATTCCTTTTCAGATATGCAACATGGAATTTAGCATGCCCCACATTTAGCCCGGGACTAACAAAACTCTGAACATGTTAACTCTGGGCTTCAGTGTTTAGGTGTGACTCCCTAACCCAGTGCTTACTCGTCCAGGGTTAATAAATACACGTGTGAGAAGAGGTTCAGCTTGCACTGGGCTGTGTAATGAAACAAAGGTATTGCAACATCGAATCCAGTTTATTGGTAAATAATAAGAGGACCGAATGTCCTCAAATAGACATCGATGAAGTAATTCTTCTACAGCCAGGGCATTTCACTTCGGCAAAGAGCTGCATGCTGCAATAGTATTAGGACTTGGCGTAAACAGAAAGTTCTCACACTCCAAAGACTGCATGAGCATGAACGTTACGCCGCGTCTGTGCACACAGAGTGAGAGTTTGTCCTAGACGCTTGTCTCTTTCAGTATTTCCTAACCATGTTCTGGAAAAGGCAAGCTAGACCTGTTTGGCCACGTATTTCCAGTAATGCCCCTCCTCTGCTGCTCTGTCTCCTCCCCTTCCCTCAACAACCCCCCCCCCCCCCTTCCGTTTGAAGTTTGCAAACCCTCTCTCGCTGCAAATGGTTGTTGACAGCACCGACATCCGGTCACACTCCACCTGAACGAACGTGCCATTAAATCTCCCCAAAGTAGGCCGGGGTTACTACAGGGCAGGCTTGTCGCTGACGTCGTCAAACAACAGAGCACTCGCAGAGGTGTATGCATGCGACACTGACAATGGAGAGTTAGATTTTCATGGCATTTATCCACTTCCCCCATGTAGTCATTTACATGTTTTTTAATCATAACATTACTGGTGATTTATCTGACGTGATCACACATGCATAACATTACTGAGGTCCATTGCATGCAAATTCAAGTTAAAAACAAGTCAGACTATCTGGGGTTTCGTGTTACTACATATAGGCCTAACCATACATATGAACTTAAATATGATTTTTGTCTTATTGGTTGCAAATTTCTCGCTCAAATAAGGGATTCGGGACGCCATCAACCTTAGTTTGCTTCGAACTCCAGCTTTTCACGATGTTGCTGTGACATGTATCAGACTGAGGACAACACCGTGGCTGCCCCATGGAAGTTACTACATTGTTATTACTTTTAAATGAAGGAATAAAATATGTTCTAACTTCATCACATGTCCAGGCACAAAACAGGCTCCAAAAAGGTCCCTTCCTTTTGTAAGTAACTTTCCAACCTATCTGTCTTCTTCTGATTTAACTCATGGAATGGTGCCCAAACAATGTCATAACCAACGTATATAGTCATCTTCTCCACCTGTGAGATCACTGAGCCCAAGACCTCGCAGCGAAAAGGGAGAACGGTTATTACTTCCATTCTCTGAGAGCAATTTCCCTGATCCTACAATTTGCACGCTTCCTGCAGCACATTTTAATTACAGGTGTTGTACCTTAGGTGTGTAGCTAGAAAGGCTCCTCATGTAAGACCTAACTCCCGTTTGAGAGCAGGGAAAGTCCCACGAAGCTTTTACTGTGCGTGTCTGACCAGAACCCCTGTGGTGTTTGGTAGGTTAATGTCAAGTGGCTCCATTGCTTACAGAGGTCTTATCCTAAAGGCGCGTGAGTAAAGAGAGTAACCGTACTCCTTGTTTGCGTATGCCTGACTCCTGTTTTTCCATATCAAATTACAAGGCCATAGAAATGTGTTATTTTTTTGGGTCGTGGGGGGACAGCAGGTAAAAATTTGCACAAGCTGACGTGAGCTAAAGCACAAACCGCAGTGACCGCACCCCAGATAGCTGGGGTGGAATCGCCGCTGGCCTTAGCTAAAGCTAATTCACTGACTCTTCCCCATGTTTCAGATGACTGAAATACCTATTATGAACCTCCCGTTTCTAATTAATGGAATTTATTATACCACAGACGTAAGCCAGTAACGAAATGTAATCAATAATAGAGAAGGGAAAAAAAGGAACACCAGACAAATAAGGTGTTGTTGAATGCTAACTAGTCTGGCTTTAGATGGTCCAAACATGCAAGCACAGTATCGGATTCCATCCCAAAATAATCGTCCTAAAATAGGTATAAATTAAATAAATTAAGGTTTCACATCTTATATATATAGCTGTTACTGACTTTAGCTAAGTAGCATTCAAACTTTAAACCCTTTTTTCACTGTTTCTGCCTTTTTACCCTTCAGATAACAGAACATGCTTACATTTTAGCGTGGGGGCGCACGCAGGCGTTAAATACACACAAACTTCAACTGGGTTCTGTATGCGCCACGCATAGACTCTCTCGACAGTTCCACTTTTGCATAAAGCCTCCATCTTCCCCGTCCGTCGCGTACGCTTTTGTGCAGTGCACAGCACAAAGGGAACACTCAGAGCAAGGGGGGAACCGGCGTCTGTGAAAAGTACGCACATCCCTTTCAGGCCATTCTAGCGGGCTGCCCGGCAAAAACACACCATATAACCAGTAAGGAACACTGGAATTTTAGAGTGAGCAAAGGAATGCGGTGCTAGAGTGAAGTCATAGGTCTGCTTGGAGCAGTGGGCTAAATCTGTACCCAGGAACAGAAACAGATTTGCTCAGGGATTCTTTGAACTAGTTTGTGCTGTCAAACGGCCTTTCATGATTCCCGCCCAGTGTGGTTGTAGAAGGCAAGGAATACACGGGGTAAGTTTGTGGCTGCCCCCGGCAAGTGCTTTCGGTCTCTGTGAAATGTGTTGGCAGTAGTAGGCCACATTCCCCCCCCCCAAAAAAAAAAGCTTTAGCCGTGCTGCCAGGCATGTTTGTTAACCTCCGGACAGAGCCATGCTTTCCAGTCTTTACGCTGGACTAGGCCCGGCCACCCCCTCCTAGCTGTGGCCTCGTGTATGGAGGCCTATATTTCACGGGCAGACGTGAGAGGGTGTTTATCGATCCTCCCATCTACCTCTCAGCTTTTACAGTCATGAATGGGCCCGATGGGGGCAAAATCCCTGAGAGTGGAGGTGGCACCATATCTGGGCCTGTCGTAGGGCCAACGTCCAGCATCACCCATTTGTGCCATGTTCGGGTGTCCTCATACTTTTGACCGTGTATTGGATTTCTAAAGCTCGTTTTGCCTGATTTGCCGGAGTGTTGAATTTTGATTGTCGTTTACCTTCTTGTATTATCGCGGTACAAAAGGTCACACGTGCTCAACCCCAAATACCAGGTGCCGCCATCAAGCTCAAGCGCGCACCCACACGCACAGCGGCGTCACAGTGGCGACACCCCTGGATTGTCACCCTGTGCCCGGGGATCCTGACACCGTCACGTCACAGGCGGCAGCGTCAATCTCACACACCTACATTGTGGCATCGCGCAGGCATCGTCTGTCTGCCGTCCTCCCCTCGGGGAATCTGATGTGACAGCTCTGCACATGCTTCCCCCCCACACACACACACACACAGACAACACTTTGACATCACAGGACTCCCTCCTCAAACCGAACTGTGCACCTCTGCACCCGCTCTCCTCACGCTCGCGGCGGCGTAGTCGCAAGCCGCCCCCTCACACGCCTCACTGCAGGGTTAACTGCACGCCACTGTGCTCGACTCTGAGAGCTAGTGGGAGCTCGAAGGGGAATCCGTCCTCTAAACCAAAATTCATACGTCTCACATAAGTCCAATCTCACAGCTGCGATGTCAGCGATAAAACTGGCCCGGTGTAGGAAATAGTGACAGTCCTCAGTGGGACAAACGCATTTCACTGCAATTTCTTGTTAGATTTGTATGCGTTCTGCTTTACGAGCAAGTCTCCATCCACTGACAGCGGCCTAGTTCTGCGAAACGCTTGATCTATTTAAGACGGCTTTCTTAGAATGGCTTTTCAGAGACAGAGAGAGAAAAAAAAAGGGGGCAGCTGCGAGCAGATCATCACACCTTGCAGTCAAATGGTAAACGAGGATGTCGTGTGCAATGCTGTCTTCTCGTGAAGGGGCATTAGCCTGAGGTCAGCGCACTATTTGTGTGTGATGTTTACTTGATGACGGTAGTCCTCACATCCTACACCTGAACCTCCCAGTGGAAGGTTGGCCGGTGAAGTCCAAACCTTGGGACAGGGTCCGTGTTTCTCTTTAGGCAAATCGCTAGACATGTAAAATGACTGCTGTCAATGTGAGCGGACATTAGTTGGTAAAATACTAGTGAAAGAGTGTTCTTTGTTTGACCACAGTGGATTACAGACGAGGGAAATTCCCTTTTCCCGTTAAACTATTCGCAGGCTGTAAATGTGCGTCAGGGTGCTTCTTCTCTTCGCATAGGTCACAGCACCCTCTGCTGGACACAAGTGAGCAGTGCACTTAAACGTTAACACACAGGTTTGTTAATGGATTTGGGAGGTCATTTAAGCGCTGACAGAAAATATGTATACACATATATATAATATAATATACACCTATAATACTACATCAATTATAGTTATTGCTAAATATATTCAGACCTTTAGTTCATACAAATACATCAGTTATTCTGGTCTGACCACACCACGTGATAGCACAGATGGTGCCTTCAGGGCGTGTCGGGAATATTATGAGACTTCCTTACAGTACGTTGGAAATTCCATCACGTCTGTTTGGAGATCGTGCCACGGAAGCCGTGCCAACATCCGATGTACAGCGATGTGTACTAAATACATCCAATACTGTTTCGCGTGTGTATAGTCCCTCTAGAGCGATTTAATCCACGCACATACACACGGGCTGCGATATCGGAAAATTACGAGGCGCACGGGAAGGCAGCGGGGGGACGCCAGGTTTTTTGTGTACACTTTGTGGACAAACATTTTGCGATGGATTCACAGTCTCCGGCAAAGCCATGGGAAAGGCGTATTCCAGGGGCAATGAGTGCACCTATAAATTACAGGTAAACCTGCCGAAGCCGCGTTAGCTTGGTCGCCAAGGCCTTTTTTTTGTGTGTAACGTACTGACGGCAGCGGGTCGGATGTTGTCGCTAGCTAGTTTACGCTATTAGTTGTTGCACAAGCGGTGGGGATTATCATCCAAACAGGGGAAACTTTGACATGGCGGTATGAATCATGGCCAATCGTATTTCCATTCGTGAGAATATTGTGCCAACGAGAGCCATTCAAACAAAGTAAGAGCTGTAGAAAGACCCAGCCAACTAACGTCAGCTAGGCCCAGTGAGGCCCCGTAATCACGTGCTTTCTTCGGGACTACGGAAACCAGGCTCCCTTTATATAACTCCGCTTTTTTTGGTTGAATTTCTTAATGCTGAACGTAAACGCCACACAAAACACTAACTCAAACTTTGCAATCATGTTCAATCCCCCCCTCCACTTCGGGTAGACTTTTAATAAGAAATTCAGCAGAAATTCCTATAAAACTGTCTCCTTCTCTCCTGCTCACTAATAACAAATGAAGCACTATTCAATTGAGGTAACATCGCTGTCTGCAATTTCATACCAATAACTTATTGACCACGTTTGAGGAATGCCATTTTCGATGTTTAAGGTTGCTGGAGAAAACCCAAAGGGTTGTTTTTGAATATCCTGGTATTGACACAGAATCATTAACAATGCCTGCTGTAGTTTAAGTTAAGCCGGCCCTTGACTAATTTAAATCTCATCCATCCTCTTTTGGATCACACAAAAATAACGTATAAAATCACTGACCATGTTTTGACCTCTTCACCAAACAGGTCTACAAACTTTGGACCATCTGCAGGCCCTCCTGTTCTGACCAGGATGGTGCCCCCGGTGCCCCCTCGTCCCGTCCAGCAGGGCTACCGCCAGTCCTACAGCTCTTTAGCCTCCTCTTACAGCCCCTATGGGAGCTCCATCTATGGGGGGTACAGCCCCTATAGCTACGGCGGTAGCTACGGTGGTGGCTATGGCCTGGGAGGGTACAGCCGCCTCCCCCACACGGAGGACGTTGCCCCCAGCCGGTTCGTGCAACAGGCGGAGGAGAGCAGCCGGGGCGCCTTCCAGTCCATCGAGAGCATTGTCCAGGCCTTCTCCTCAGTTAGTATGATGCTGGACGCCACCTTTTCAGCGGTGTATAACAGTTTCCGTGCTGTGCTGGATGTAGCCAACCACCTAACGCGGCTGCGTACGCACCTCACCCGCGTTTTGTCAGCCTTTGCTCTGGTGCGCACCTTGCGCTACCTCTACCGACGGTTACAGAGGCTGCTGGGGCGACGGTCAGACGCTGAGGCTGAAGACTTGTGGGCAGACAGTGCGTGCAATGCCCTGGCTACAAGTGCGTCCAAAGGCTGTGGAGCAGGGATGGAGGATCAGCCCGTGAAGTCCTGGCCAATCTTTCTGTTTTTCGCTGTAGTCCTGGGGGGACCCTACCTTATCTGGAAACTGCTGAGCTCCAGCCCCGGCGTTGAAGAACGCGGTGAGGCTTACATTCAAGATTTTGTACTCGCAGATGAGATGGTGAACTTCCACAGGCACATAACTTTATAAGTTCGGGAGCTCATGTTCAGAAGTGTCGCCACAGAGTCAGGGGCAGCCCGGCTACAGCCTTTCTTTGGGGGGGGGGGGGTTTCTTTGCACTTTAGATCAGCAGCTCTCACCATCAAGGCCCCAAGACTTTGCAGGTGTTTTTTCCCAGCCAATCACAGTGACTGCTGGCTTTTCCAATTGCTTGGAATGAAAACCTGCACCGTCCTGTGGCTCAGTGGCAAGCAGCTGAGGGCCACCGCTCTAGACGCGATCACTTAGACAAGCCTCCTCTGATTACTCTGAAAGTAGCTGGAATCTTACATAGGTCGTACCGAAGGCAGCAAGTACTGACGGATGGTTTTTTTGTGTAGTATCCCACCAAAGGTCAACGGAAAGGTATTCTATACCAGAGAAGCTGGTGAATGGTATGGGTTCGGTGTACGTGGCCTGTCCTTTACTCCTGACTCTGAACAAGCAAACGTGTTTTGTGTTTCCTTATTTAGCCACAAACTGGGCCAGCGGGGAGGACGACCACGTAGTGGCCCGGGCAGAGTACGACTTTTCAGCTGCGTCCGAGGAGGAGATTTCCGTGCGGGCCGGAGACATGCTCAACCTCGCCCCTAAAGGTCAGCGCTCTTTAGTGACCGCTGTCCTCCCGTTTCTCTCATGTTAAATCTTATCGTCTAGTATTATTACGTCAATAAGTCAGAATATTTCCATTATCGTGATTATTTTTTAAAATTTATTTTTATCAAATAACATTTTTTTTACCAATATTATCGTGGACGATACGATGTGGGACCCCCCTCGACATCTCCCACACCTAGCCTGGGGTATTTTGGTAGATTTCGTGCTACTCTGTTTTACAATAGACTAGTGCAGTGCCCGTTCAGTTTTACACAGATGTTAATGAGGCCTACTGTAATAGTGAATACTTTCTCATTCAAATATAACGAGGGCTGCATTTAAAATCAGAATATAAAACACATAACCGAGAGCTTTTGAAAGAAATGTGCATTCGAAAATAAAGTGGATCGATCATATTTGGGCTCTCTGATCGTTTTATTTTCTGGGCCTTCAGTTCAGATCATTAAGAGGGGGCGTATTTGTTTAAAAGATATCTGCTTATTTGAGACATACTGGTTTTGAGCTTGGTAAAACATTTGTTTTCGCTGAGAACTTTTCTCTGAACCCCCTCGTGTTTATGGTTTTAACATTATGGTGAACAAAGAATCTGAAACAGTTTTTTTTTGCAGGGACTTGAGGGTTTAATGAACACTTACAGTCAATGTTTTCAGTAGTTTTTTCGTTATTTGACCAGGTAAAATACAATCAAGATAGTTTTGTGTATGAATGTGTTATTAGTTGCTTGTGTGTACAATGTGCAGTTATGTGCCTTCGCACGTTTAGCCATTTCCAGTTAGACCCTATGCAATTTCCAAATCATCAAATGCTTGTTTATTTTTAATACTGAACGTGTCTTTTTCGCTGCCTACTTATTTTTCTCTGCCTTGTTGTACAGCACAGAGAGAGATTTCAGTCTTTTTTTTAATTTAGTGTTTTGACAAAGCTTTTTGTGTTTGCTGTTTATAGCAGTATTGTCTTAGTAGGCCAAGATTACGCCCTTAACTTTAATATGCACTGTATGTAGCTTAAGTTTTTTTTTTTTAAATGGACCCCAGAAAGAGTAGTTGTTGCCAAGGTAACAACAAGCGGGATTCCCGTAAGCCTTATGAGTGGACTTGCGGCTTGTGTTGCTGGTGTATGTGGAAAAGGGCACCGGTCGACTTTTAAAGTTCGTCTTTTCAGCGAAGCGCTTCTCATCAAACCAACTCTCAGTAATAGAAGAGAAAGGGAAGACGTGCTCTGGAACCGCAGAACACGTTGTTGACGAGCTCAAGATCACGACCCTTTTCTTCTCCCCTTTTTGTTTAGAGCAACAGCCCCGGGTGCGCGGCTGGCTGCTGGCCAGCGTGGACGGCCGCGCCGCAGGACTCGTCCCGGCCAACTATGTCAAGATCCTCGGCAAGAGGAAGGGCCGGAAGCACGCAGACGTGGAGGGGCTCGCTCAGGTCCAGCGAGGGAACGCACCCCCTGCTGCGCACCCACAGTTAAATGCTGCCCAGGGCTTTTCCCCGGGCCTTCATTCAGCCGCCGCCTCGGCTTCCACGGAGGAGCTGCTGGAGTCCGCGTACACAGAGACGCCGGCTTCCCTCGGCTTCGCAAGGGCCAGCTCCAGTACGCCCTCCAGCACGGCGCTAAACATCCCCGAGAAGACTGACTTGTGATGTTTGTGCACGTCTCCGAACGCAAGTCTGTGTGTTTCTTAACAGCGGTCGGCTCAGAGTAGTTCCCCGGGGTCACGTGTAACGATTCACAAATCATCAAACCGTGCAGGTTCCCTGTGTTACTGTTCTGTTTAGAACCAGTGTGTCTTTACGGTCCTTTAGTCAGAGCTTGTACAAGAAAGAAAGTGTTTGTGTGTGTTCTCTATATATGGTACACTGCTGTTCTTAACATCGTGTCTGACGCAATGCCTTGAGATTTGTTCAATAACTGCATATAGTTCTTAGAGGCGCACTGACACACCTGTATGAGGACAACGCCAGGGTATGCTGAGTCACAGAAAGTAATTTTGTTAATATTTAATATAATTATTTTGGAAAAAATAAACAATCAAAAATAAAAAAGAAATGTTGCCCGTTGCTTTATGTCTTATGAAGTGAACCAGGAGTAAAAAGTTGGCTTTTTATAAAGTTGGTTTAATTAGCAACGGCCGCTGTCGCTAGGCAACAGGACGCCTGGACACAGCTAACCATACCGACGGAAGCAGCCGCAAAGCGTTTGACGTTACTTGTCTACGTTTTTTTAGGACTTGACTGCCGAGTTTGTATTGTGACAGTACAGCCCGTCGATAATAATTTCCCCCTGCTACTGGGCTTCTACATATGCAAACAATCTTTGCGGAGTCGCCGCTTTCATAGCTAATCTGATGGACGTGCTAGTTAGCGGGTTGATGCTAATGGTACGTTCGTGGACTATCGAAAGTATAGGAATCCGTGCAATTGAGTTTGAATGTTCCTCTCTGACCTTTCTAGTACTTTGACGAAATATTCTTAACTCGCGGTCTGTATTGAATTGATCGCCTAGCGGCTTATTTATTCAAGAGACTCGGGAAGGCTCGCCCGCGCCGCTGACTGACACCGTCACGGGCGGCGGCGGTGGTGGTCCGCGACGCGTCGCGTGGCGCTCTGGATTCTGGGCTTTACCGCGAGCCCCTGAAGGCGGCAGATTCTGCCCCGTTATCCAGCGTCAGCAATGGCTGCGGCGAGCCGGTAGGAGAGGACTGCAGCACCGGCACCATCTCCCGCGCGGTGACGCAGAGCAGGCACCCGCTGCTGGAGGAATATTTCCGACACCAGATAAGTATGCGCACGACACTGTCCTCCTCCTCGCTGTTTGACTTACGCGTAGCGGACATAGCCGGTTTAATTGGACCTGAAGGCGCCTGGCGGTGACGCAGCGGGCGGAGGGACTGCGCCACCTGACGCTGCTAGGTTTATTGTGTACCGTGCAGACGGCCGCACATCAGCACACGCGTGTAAAGCCCCGCAGGATCCTCCGACCTGTGTTCGTGCGTTTAACGTAGCGGTGGGACATCACGCACATGCGCTGGACCTGAGGCTCAGAGGCCATTCTTCACGTACGATGACGTAATAGCAACCCCCCCCCCACCCTGCTGCGCATCATTATTTAGATGAGGGGCTGCGACTGACTGTCAGTCGCGTTATTGATTAATGTGGGGATTGTTTTCTACATGAACATTTCCTTAACCCCTTTGTTTTCAGTCATCGACCCCCCGAACAAAACCAATTCAATTTAATATCACATGAGAGCAGCGAAGTTGCACCCAGAGAAGGTTTAATTCTTGATTAAGAGAAACCGCTTGATTTAAAATAGCCAATCCATTTTCTGTTGGCTGGGGGGGGGGGGGGGAAATTAATTCTTGTGTCCTGCCTCTGCAGAGATGAGCCGCTTCTGCTCGGACAACAACAACTTCCCCTACGACAACAACGTCCTGGTGCTGGACATGGTGCTGGGCTCTCTGTGGGGAGTGCCGCAGCCCATAAACTGGGACAACGTGGCCAAGCTGGTGCCAGGATTCACTCCCAAGGAGGTAACTGGGGTGAATGCCCCCCCGCGGTTTAAGCAGCGTTAGTTAGGCCTGCCTCGTGGGTAAGGAAATAATACTTTGGCGCCGATGTGATGTGTCACAGTGTGCCCGTCGATTTGAGGAGCTGCAGAGCGCGGGGGGGTTTCCTCATGTGGACAACCAATGTAATGCCTTGACGGACGGGAGCACCCCCCCCCCGGGCGGCCTGTCCACGCTGCTGGACGCCGGGGAGGCGGCGGAGACGGGGAGCGGCCAGGGCGGCGGCAGCAGCAGAGTTGCAGGTCAGTTAGGGCCCCTCCCCCCCCCGAGCAGTACCGGGAACATTAGAACCCACAAGAGCTCGGTATTAAAACGTGTTAGAAGAACTTCATCTTATTCATTTATTTCTCCTTCATTTAAGCAGGAGATCCCACTGAGATGTTAATCTCTTCTCCCAGGGAGACCTGGTCACGACGGCAGCACGTAGAGTTTTAATACAAAACCACAGCAATCACAATCATACAAAACAAGTAATGAACATACAGTCGAGAGAAGCACTTTGTAAAAGACATTTAACAGTACTCAGAGGCGGTAGTGTCTCTAATTTAACTATATTTTGCAGATCTTTCCGAGCCCAGGGAGCATAACGCGAAAAGGCATGTTTTCCAAATTCAGACTATACCTTTGGAACCTTTAATCGACTGTGCGATGGGGATCTAGTACAGCAACTATTTGTATAAAACATTAGAAGTTTTGAAATATAAGAGGCCAATTTACCTAGGAGTAGGGAAATCTGCACCACTAACAAAGCGTAACGCTGCATGATAAACCCAGTCCAGCTTCTTTAGGAAAGATGAAGCTGCGTGCATATAAACAAGGTCACCATAATCCCTTACAGATAGAAAGGTACTTCTCCAGGAAAGCAGTTTTTTTACACGATAAATGAACCCCAATTTTGGTTTAAGCTTCTGCAGCAATTTATCGATATGTGCATTAAAAGCAAGTTTTTCCATCTAACCATGTATCTAAATATTTATAGGCGCTAACTCTTTCACTGGTCGTACCATCTAAGGTGCATATCACCGCATCCCTTAGCTTGGGATGAGAACGACTAAAAATCAAATATTTTGTCTCTTTTGAGTTTAACTTGAATGGACCTGTCATTTACCGACTTTATGCCACTCACTTGGGTCCAGGTTGCAGTAATTTATTAACTTTATTAACTAAAGTGGACGGTTGTTGTTTTTTTGTTTTTTTTGCTGCGTGTCCACCTCACAGGAATCATTAAAGTTTCTATCCAATCTAAAAAGCATTGGACGGTGCTGATCGTGACTGATCGCCGGGTGTGGAGTATATATTTCCGTTCATTTTCCGCTGGTGTCCGCAGGCTCCAAATCCACCGGAAGGGTCGGCGCCGTGGAGAAGAAAGAGAGACGGGTCTCGGCAGAGGAGGATGACAAACCTCAGAAGCCTCGGGAGTAAGTGTCGAGAAGTCCGCCTCTCATATGTGCACACTTGCTCTGTTTAAGTGATACTCCACCTTATAGCAAACGTCTTTGTTCTCATATTTAGCAGTTAGTTTTACTGTCAGGTATGTTTTTGTTTTTTTGTTTTTTTTTAAGTAATGGATTCCCCCCCCCCCCTACAGTCCCAACATGGTCATCCATGTGTGTGACGAGACCAAGAACCTGAAGCAGGACTTCACTTGTCCCAGAGACCTTCTCGTTAAAGAGATGCGTTACTTCGCGGAGTACCTGTCCGTGGACTCGCAGCGGTGGGAGGAGGTGGACATCTCCGTCCACTGTGACGTGCAGATCTTCGACTGGCTCATGAACTACGTCCGGAGGAACTCTGCGGGGGAGGGGAACAAGGACAAACCCCGGCTCGGTAAAACCTTGGAGACACTGCAAAGCAATACTAGATATCACATGAATACACACGGGAATGCCTCAGCTGTCACTTCCAGTGCCTGTTTGACTCCGCGGATGGTGCCTGATTTATTGGGCACCAAACGTGGCGTGGTGTTTGGCGGGTTACTGGCTGTGTGTTCTGTGCTGTTTGTTGGTTGTGGGGGGGGTTTGCTTGGTTGGTCATGTGGTGTGTTGTCGGTTACAGAGCCCAGCAATGTGATCTCAATCCTGATCTCCTCCGAGTTCTTGAAGATGGATACGTTAGTAAGTGTTGTGACGTGTGATGCCAAGTGCGGGGATGTGCTTCGGGCCTTTTGTTTTTCAGATGGACATTCGTCGATCAGTTGATATGTGGCCCGGCAAACAACATATTCCCAAGAATATCTTCTAGCAAAGATGCTGAACGGCTCAGAGTTGCTCAAAAAGTCCTAGCAGCTTGCAAATGCGTGTGTGTTTCAGAACTGATCATTAGTCCGGGAAAAACAAGAGGCCCATACAGAGAGCTTTGTTAAGTTGATGTTGCATGGATATTAAGAGTGTAGTTGCCCCCATGAGTCACTTAGACAGCTTGCAGTACATTTTCTCGCCACTGCTGTACTTACCTGAGGTGCTGTAGGAAGAGCTAACACTGTAGCACATGATAAAGTAGAGTTTGATTAGTATTTATGTAGGAGAGCTGAAATGAAGCTTAGCGTTTGCTGGGAAAGGTCTTACGAGAGTGGCACACGTTTGTCCACGGTCAGGTGGAGGAGTGCATCCAGTACTGCCACAAACACATGAGCGCCATCGTGGCCACGCCCTGCAACATGAACTGCATCAACAGCAACCTGGCGACGCACATCGCCGAACTCTTCAACCACAACGAGGCCGACGACATCCGGGACAAAAAGGACAAGTTCAAAAGGTGAACGACAAGTGAGGCGAGTGCGATGAATCTTGTGTGAGCAGAATAGGTGCACACTCAGCCACTGGGTTCATTTATGCTTCAAGTTGCGGACAACATTAAAAAAAAAAAATGCAAAAGGAGCCAGTGCTACAAATGTACCTTTTCTTTCCCCCTCAAAGTAAATTGTTTCAGAAGAAAATTGAGCGCCTCTTCGATGCCAACTACCAGAGCAGAGATTCGCCGGGAAACGCCTCGACTCTCTACAGGTGAGCAGCAGCCGCCAGCTTCTTAGTACCTCCAGGCAGCTGCTTAGCGACAGTCTCAGTGGCAACTCATTACGTTTCCTCGACATTTGATTCGTTCCCTCGCGTTTGGTGCCTCATTATTTCTCATGCACGTGTGCTTAACCCCAGGTGCGGTCTGTGCCTTAAACTGCTGACCAAAGACACCGAGAGGAAGATTTCCTGCGTCCCAGGGAAAATCAACATTGACGCTCGCGGAGAAATCATCTACACACACACTAGGTATTATAGTACCGCCGCCCGGTGTGACGCGGCGGCGTCCTGCACAGGGACAAACGATCGTGCACTCGTTGTCCCCGAGTTTGTTTAGCTGTCGGCGGTAACGCATGGAGAACAGAATTATACCATTTACCTTTTTAAGGGGTAAATTCTTGATCACAGGTCTGTGTGTGCGTGTGTGTGTGTGCGCGTGCGCATTTGCAGACAGAAGAGCTGGGATGTGCACGAATACATCACGGGTCTGTACGAGGAGCTCAAGTCCTGGGTCTTGGTCTACTGGAGAATCTGGGGAACCATCAACTACCTGACCTGCTCCCGATGCCAACACGTGTGTTTTTGGGGGGGGGGGGGGGGGGTTATGGATGGGCGAGAAGGAAGCGGGGTTGGTACTGTGACCCTGAGCACTTAGGACACTGTAATGTTTGGTGTGTGTGTGTGTAGGTGTTTGTGTGTGCAGAGCTGACCCACTGCAAGTACCACCCAGACTGTGTGCTGTACCCTGGCATGGGTACAGAGAAAGGCTGGCATGGTGCAGGAATCTACCCCTGCTGCAACCAGAGGGTCCTACGCTTTGACCCCACTGGTATGCCCAAGGTATGGACCCCCGCACACACGCTCACTTTATCCTTGTGGTGTGACAATGCAATACTGTGCAACAATAGTGTAAAAGGGAATCACAAATGAATTGAAAAGCTGACGCAGCCGAACAGCTTCTCGCCCAAAAACCTAATGTAGTTGGTTCAGCATGAACTAATTAGTGAGTTGCATGAATCAAACCATGTGTGCTTTTCACATTCTCTTCAACGTTGTTAGTAAAACAGGTAGATTAACTAATGGCTGCCCTGTCAATGCTTAGTATTGAGCATGCTTAACACGAGCTGAACCGGCTGCACAGAGAGACGGACACGCGCTCAAAACGCAACGCTCCCTGCGGAGACCTGATGTTTTTATTAGTGATCTCTCAGTGCCGCAGGCCATTCAGCTCGCCGCTTGTCGTCCCACCACGCTCCCGCGCTGCGCGGTGAACGCTTTCGGGAGAGCCCCGGTGACCGGTGCGTATGAATGCGTGTGCGTGTCCAGGGCTGCAAGATGCGAGACCACATGGTGAGTGTGCCGGATGAAGAGCCGTGTGACGAGGTGACCTCAGCCCAGACCCGAGTGCTTAATGACCTGCTGCTGCACAGAGACGCAGTGTGTTTGTCCAACACGCCACCTGCCGCGGGGTGAGCATGAGCCTGTGTGTGTGTGTGTGTGCGGCAGTGTGTATTTGTCAGCATTTTACAAGGCCCCAGTTAACATCAGTTTGTTCGTGTGTTGTGTCAGTACTGCGGAGAGTCCGCCCAGCGCGGAAAGGGCCGAGGAGTGCGACGTTCTCCTGGAGCCAACGCTGCTCGGACCTCTGAAAGGAGACGGCAGCACTGTAGGTCTCGCTCAGCCGAGTGTGTCTCTTTACCTGTGTCATGTTTGTGGTTCTGACTTCAGCTCCTTCTTCTTTTTTGACCAGTTTTCCCTTTTGAAAAACTGGAGTCTGCAACTGGTAGGACCTTTCTCTCCCTTCCTTCATTGCACCTGCTCGTGTTCTGAAGTCAAGTGTCTCCCAGCCACTTGTTTTCTAAAAAGGGCGACCTTTGCCCCCTCCAGAGGCAGCAGTCTCTGCTGTCAGAGGATGAGGAGTACACCACGGGCTCAGAGGTCACTGAAGATGAGGTGGGGGACGAAGAGGAGCTGTCCAAGAAACAAGGTGGTGAGGCTTTGTAGCTTTTTTGTGTGTGTGTGTGTGTGTGAGACAGATCTCATGTTGGGGGTTGCTCAGTAAACTGATTTATTATCCAAGTTATGTCTAAACTGATATATATATATATATATTTCACTTTCTGAATTGAGTAATCAGCCAGTCTGTCAGCGCGAATAGCAAAAACAGCCCATTCTTCACCTTCACTTCTTGTCATTAGTAGTTTAACAGGTAAGTGTTGGAAATGGGTTAAAAAGGGTCATAACTGTTCTTGTCATCACTATTGTGGCATATTGATGGATGGATGAAGTGTTTCTTTTTTCATAATCATACGTTTATCTATTTTATTATTATTTTGTTGTATCTTGTAACCTTCGATGCCTTCAGGTTGCCATTTGCTGTGACTAATCACCCCCGGACCTCATTATTCTTCCCGTCAACGCTGAGTCACTATTGCAGCTTTAAACCGTAAAAGTAAAACGAGGACACTTGAGGAAACGCTCCTCCCATCACCACCGTCCCACCCGCTCTCTGCGTGCTCGCCGCGCGTATTTAGAAACCTATTCGTTGTAAATTCCAGCCCCTTTTAGCACACGGGGGAAAGGAAACAGTCGCTCTCTTTGGCCAGCAGATGGCGGCGGATGCCGTCTGCATGGTCACCCTTGTTTTGCTCTTTTTCTGTTTCCAGCTGCTAAGAAGGCCAAGAAGACCCACAGACCTCTGAAAAAACAGATGTCCTCCCCAAACTTCCAGCGCAGAGACAAACCAGAGAAAGTGAGTCAGCGACGTCACTAATATTCCTTTTAAATTCCTCAGTGGAGTAAAATACTGCAGAATGCAACCTGACCATCCAAAAGACTCGTTTTCTGTTTTGGGCTTGTGGTGCAGCAGCGTAAATGTCGTCGCACTGTATTATTTCCAGCTGGGGCCTTAAGTTATGGAAATGTCTTGAGCGTAGACGTACAAGTCTTTGTTTTCGCAGTATGGTGACTTTGTTTTAGTTTTGAATGCATATATGAAATTGGGGTAGAAGTTGTTTACCCAGGCAAAATAACTGTGAAGGGGTGTGCGTCAGACTGACACGACGGCCGTCATGAACCTGAAGGAGTCTTTATGAAGCGTCATGGCTGTGGCACTCGGTCAATTATGGAGTTTGTAATGCAACGTTGACGTCAGTCTAACACACACCGCTTCAAATGACCATTTCTACTTACAGTTGACTCTGGATCACGCATTACTTCTTCGTACACTGCTTTTTGTTATGGTTTTTCTGAGCTTTCATCAGGTATTGTAGATTCAACCAGAAGCACTTTAGTCTGTTTTTATGCTGTGTATTTGTTTTTAATTTGTTTTAAACTTTCAACTTGGAGATATTGCGTACATACACAGTGTTTTCGTGTGTAACTGTAGCGCTTATTAGCACTCAGCGCAGTACGTATTTACACGTAAATGGCAAACTGTAACTTTAGACCTGTGTTGTTATGGTGTCTAACTCTGATTTTCTTTACCTCAGTCACAGTCCAGGGACAACACACCTTTCACGTGAGTCCCTCCGCACACACAAGATCATTTAGAATATTCTCACGCTTAACATATTTCCGCGGCTGCACGATCGGACGAAGGCGGAAGTGGGTTGATGCTCGGCTTTAATTTGACTTAAGTGTTTAAGTGTTAAGCAGAGTTTTAGCCAACCGCCCTTTTCAGGGTCCTGAAGAAGGTAGTTTTGGCGTTAAGGCAACTAGAACAGGCGCGGGCCTTTTATTGACTGGAGTTTGGTTGACGCCGTGGTGTTTGTTTTGTAGAGTGAGTGTCCAGAAGAGTAAGTGGGACAGTTCTCGCTCCATGCGATACAACCAGGACGCCCAGAGGGAAGAAGGTAAAGGAGTCCCACGGGAAATGGATGTCTTTTTAATACTTGTCGGGCGTATCATTACTGCGCTTATTTTAGTCGTACGTTTTCGCAACGTTTCCACCACGTTGGGGTCTTGCTGTGTCTTCATTCTTTTCATCACTTTTGCCTTTCTGAACCAGACCAGCGTCGCATGGTGGAGATCATCAGCCACCTGACTAAGATGAGGTTTGGAGACCAGGAGCAGAGCAAATCTAAGGATACTAAAGAGGCAAGTATCCGTCCGTGTACATGCAAAATGTTATCTCGTGTCAGGACGCAGGAAATCTAAGTTTCGCCTGGTTTTGTTGTCTTATTTCACATCATGTGGCCGTGACGCTGCTGTCCTAGTTTACGCAGCTGCCTGATGTCGGATTGTTTTTGTTCTGGACTGTGTGTGTGTGTGTGTGTGTGTGTGTGTGTGTGTGTGTGTGTGGTTGCAGCCCACAGGGGGAATCTACTCCAGACTGGAAGCGCAATTTAAGGGGGCCTCTCAAGCCAGACACAGTTCAGAGAAGACACCCAGGTGCCCTTTGTCCACACACACACACACACACACAGTCCCACAACATGGGTAATACATACCCGCTTGCTCGCACACAGACGCACGTACTCTCATCATGACATTTTCTTCTTTCTCTGGCTCCGTAGATCGAAAATGCGCTACGCTCAAATCCGAACAACATAAAAGACTTGATGGCGGGGGGCTGTTGAAGAGACGAGCGTGAAAACGGATGAAGAGGAAGAGGCAAGGTCCTCGTGTGAGGGCTCAGTACAACAAAAGAGCGTCCTACCCGCAGCCCCACCAGCACGGCCACCACTTAAGAACCCAGCTGTGGACTCTCCCCCCCCACCCCTTGTCGGCCCCGTTCCCTCCCCCTTTGCTTAACTCAGGTGACTATGCGTGAACCGCCATCGGCTGCATCCTCGGTCACCCAGCTAGCTATTTATTTGTGCAGCTGTGCTCGGTCCTTGAAAAACAAGGAGAACGTTGGGTCCGGGTCGTCTACAGCCGGACAAGTTGGGGATTCCGACGAAAAGGACGACGCGAGAAATGTGAAGTTTGTTCTTTTCCGACGGTCATCTTACCGGACGAGCAGAACTATTTGGATCCGGGAAACTCCACGGTGACAGGACTAAAGAACTAGTTTCAGAGAGACGTCAGTCATGCTAAAGGCCAGATGGGGAATGAAAGGTTTACTGCTTCAATCGCGCCACATCAGTACATTAAATTAACTCTGTATTAGCACTCGTCGTCTCCTGTGGTGAAGCTGCAGCCGTCTGGGTGAGACAGATGTTTCCCCCGGTGCTGGCAGACACATTAGCCATTAGTCATTCCTATCTGTATTGGAATGTGACCGTCCTGTACAACACTGGGACCAATAAAACCTAAATGACACAGAACTGCAGCCAGACCCTTTTCTGTTTACTATCCACTGGGTGGTAGTGTATCCATCAGCTTGGGGGGGGTTGCTGGGCTCTCAACAATCAACTTTGCCCCAGTTCGATCACAACCTGCCACCTCTGCTCCGGCTTACTGCCGGGTGATGTCAGCACGTGGTTTTGCTCCACTTAACTGTTGAATGATATTCTACTGATTATATTCCTTTCACGGTTTTCAGTGAGTTTTTGTTGTTGTTGTTTTCCGCTCATATCGTGGAAACAGCATTAAAGTCCTGGGCAGAGTGGCTGGCATGTGCCACCGGGTGCAGGGTCCATCCACCTTCTCTGTGAGAGAGGCGCCGGCCCGGGGGGCGTGCTAACGTGACTCTTCCTGTCCCAACTTTCTCACCGGGGTATTAATAACCCTGCCTGCCCACGGCGCAGACACAGAGCGGGGGGGGGGGGGGTTACCCCAGCTGTTCCCTCTTCTCCTCGACAGCGGATGCCGAGAGTGGATGAGGATCTCTGGATCTGGGTCAGGGAGGGCTCAGTTACAGCTGAACTGAGAGACGGCCATGGGCGCGACGTGGCAACGCAAACATGACTCCACGAGGGCCTACAAACCGTGCGAGAAATAAAAGCGTGTGACCAGCATCAGCAAAAGCCTTCCATCACAGGGGTGCTGGGGCATTGGACACAACGACCTGCGGCCGTAACAAGTGGCCACTCAGCAGCTCCAGGGGTTGACTAAAACCGCTGTTTGCTGACACGCTGGACCCCCAACCACATAAACCAGAGTACAGTTAAAAGCTAACCGTTCAGTGCCGAACTCGTCTCCTAGTGAGCGCCCGCCAGCATTGTGAGTCCGACAGCTTCCCCTCTGGCTGCGTCCGAGCTGACAGGCGGCTGGGGCCGCGTCAGACGGAGCGTCCCATCTGCCGGTATGTTTACCGGGGATTAGTGGCAGGGTCGGCTTGCAACGGCGCCGCCCTTGGCCAAAGACGTCGGCGCGGCAACGGCCGGACGCCACAGATGACATCCGTCGTCGTCGGCCACCTTGCCTTTTAGGATTTTTGTCAACGTGTCCGTGTGCTAGGGGCTGACGGAGAGGTGGGTTCGAGCCCAGCAGTTACATTTCCCGGTCAGTACCAAGAGAGGCGACACCACGTCAGAGAAACGGACAGTGGCTCGTTTATATTTTATGCTTGGGATGAGGCGCAGCTCATTCATGACCAGCAGGCTTTGAGTATGCATACACGAAGACGTTTAAACAGTACGGGGCTGTACAGTGACCTTTTCCTGCTGGTTCCCGCTCACTCGGTGGGGATAAATGCCTGAAATATGCACTGTAAGGTTCCATTTCCATATCTCAGGATTAGAAAACCAACATTTTCCGGGCCCCTGCCAACATGTTGTCCCAGGTCATCTGGTCCGAACTGTTCAGACTGCAGGGTTTGGACTTTAATTCCACAGAACAGTAAGGAACTAGTCCAAACTCAACATTACAGTCTGTCTTGGTTAAAGGACCCCTCCACATGTTTGGAGACATAAAAATACTCGGCTTGGAATAGTAACTGGTCTCAGATATGCGTTTTCCACAGTGAAGTAACATATTTTTGCAGGGTGGGGGGCTTTTAGTTGGTATGAAAACCAGTTTTTGGTTAACTGGTAGCAGGTGCAGCCCTTTGCTGCATGTCTCCCTCTCTCACATTTCCTGTCTCTCTTCAGCTGTTCCTATCAAATAAAAAAGGCAAAAAGCCACCTCCCCTCTCTCCAAAAAAAACAAAAACAAACATCTATTCCTCTAAAATGGGTCTCTGTTGTGAAATGAAGAAATCTGAGCAAATGCAAGGGTTATAAAATGCTCAACTTTAATCAGTTCAAAAAGTTCACAACAAATGTAACACCTTGAGAAGGGAAATTTGCCATAAAAGATTGGGTACTTATTTGGATTTATACATTCTTTTCCTAATTAAACTCATTGGCAATTAATTTGCTCTCTGGACAAAAAGCCTTTTGTTTATTTGGACAGAACTCAAAACAGGTACAAATAAAATACACATAACTAAATGTAAACCCAGTTTTATTTTTATTTTTTCCCCCATTTTGCTCTAAAGGTAGTGCCTTGAAGCACTACCGCATAGTAAACAATCTAAATTAGTACAATTCAAAATCTTCAAAGCCATCTGAGTTAAACAGGAGTTGTTATAAAGATGCAACCAACTAAGAGCCCATAAATACCTCTGCCACTTCCTTAAAACATCCCATTAACGAAGGCTCACAAATGAGCAACAATCCTCTTAGAGGAAAACAAAACGCTGATGTCGACTAGGCGACAGCACACACGCGCACACACCCACAACAAAAAGAAACAATAGAATAAAAGGAAAAAAATGTTCCCATGGTATTAAAGATGCTATACAATTGGGATGATATGCACATATTCGGTTTTGCTTTCCCTAAAAAAAAAAAAACCTTCTGCTGGCAACATTTATTTATTTTTATTATTATTTTTTTAGGTGAAGCATAATTCATGAGCAACAGATGCTGATACGTGAAGCAGCATCTCTCGACCTTCATTCGTCATCCGTTAAGAGTCACATTCTCCCACAATGCCGCGGGGCACCAAACAAGCAGCGTGTGAGCCCCTAAAAGACCACTTGCCGTCTGTCGCACCACAGGTCTAGTAGCCTCTATGCCGCTTTCCACAAAAACCCTGCTCAGACTGTATATATATAATATATACTGCAAATATATATATAAACAAATATAAGGGGAAAGGGAAGAACTGGGAAAAAGAGAACATGGGGGGGGTGGTGGAAGGAATAGAACAAAAACGAGATGGTTACGGTGTCCTAATTGTTACAACTTCATCATGCAGGTCTTGGCATGGGCCAGAGACCAACAAAACATAAGCTTCGATTAACAGTTCTGGAAAGATATCACACAAAAAGTCTCCATAGAAAACGCCGATTATGTAAAAAGGGCCACAGGGTGTCGCGGTAATCATTTACACGTTGTTGGCATTGTTTTGGTCAACAAACATCCAATGGGACGGGCCGCTCTGCAGAGGGTGGGCGGCCTCCCGCCACACTCGAGAGCCTCTCTTGGGTTTTGTTGTGGTTGCTGTGGTTAGGGTTATTGGTTTGAGTTTGTTTGTTTTGTTTGGAGTACTGTACAGTTCGGCGGAGCTGGGGCTCAGTCACACATCTCCTCAGGGATCTCGTGAGGGTTGAGGATGCCCGGGACTGACATCTGGATCTTGTGTTTCTCCTCCTGGGCCTGACGAAGGGACGCCTCCCTCTCCTCCAGGAACAGGTCGGAGGTGTCCTCGCCTGCAAACTCCTGGAACAGCAGCGGAGAACAAGGAAACAGTGCGGTCAGCTGCAGGCTTTAAGCAGCCGGACTACATCGCCAGCCATCCGTCTCTTGTATCCACTGCTGCAGGCTAAGGGCTGAACGACGGGCAAAACTAATCAGACTGCGACTACTTTGATAGATATTGTGCTAGGAGTCGCGATTTTAGTGGGAATGGTAATTGTTCCATTTCATTTTCACGCGCACACACACAAAAAAAATATATATAAAAAGGCTTCATTTAGGGGCTGCAACTAATGATTATTTTCATTATCAACTCCTCTGTCAATTTATTTTACCATTAATCAATTAGTCTCTTTTAGTCACAAAAAAAGAAGAAGTCAGAACTGTAAAGCATCGTTCCAAAACACAAATCTATTTAATTTACAACGATTTTAAAAACAGAGAGAAAAAGCCACAAACAGTGAAACGGTAAACTAATCGTTTCAGCCCTGAAATTGACTACTTTTATTTCTACATTATAGTCTGGAAAATCTAGCGAGCCTAACAGCTGAAACCTGCACCAGAGTGGAGCAGAAAACACCGAGCACGTCCTGCGATGACTCACTCGCCGCTCTGTCGCCATCATACACAGTTTTACACCAACAATCAGCCGGCGCAGCAGCCACGAGCCTCCCATACACTTAGCACAACCTGGCCATGCAGGGAAATGTTATTTCTGGAAACAGCAGCTAAGCAGCCAACTATGTAGTCCTGATAACCTCTGTGTGAAGAGACAAAGCCGGCGCTAAGCAGGGCCTCGTTCCGTTTAGTTCACAGCTTCATCAGCAAACACATTCACAACGGACAGACAACTCAAACACATGACATTAACACTTAGCATCACCACTGGTTTTTGTGTATGTCGTGCTTCGCCCCAGAGAGGAGCTACTTGGCCGTATTTACACCAAACAATGGCAGAAAAACAGCGAGAAGAAATCCTGACGCCTCCTGTCGCTGATGCCATCCACAGCGAATTATGAATGAAGTAGGGCACCGCACGTGACTTTTACACTTGGACAACCTCACCTTTATTTGGACAAGGAAGTCCCTCAGGTGCTCCTTGAAGGCAGGAATGTCCTGGTTTAAGCTGAAAAGCCCGGTCACAAACACCTTCACCTGAGCACTAACACAAACAAAAAGGCGCACAGCGATCAGAAACAGATGTGTATTTTACAACAACAGAGATTGTGTGTGTGTGTGTGTGTGTGTGTGTTCACACTCCCTAGGGGCGTGCCGTATCATATCGTTCGCGATAATACCGGGATCATTCTTAATATCATAAAAAGAAATGTCACATCGTGATGATGGCAGCATTCCGACTTGCTGACGTAACGACGTCGTAGCGCTACGCACTGCGGCAACAAGCGTCGCTGAAAGCGAAGGCCGCATTGCTTCCGGTGTTGTGCCGCTCCACAGTGGACGTGTCGGTTCCACAAAGGGGAGCAACCAAAGTAGTGTGGAAGTGGTTCGGTTACAAAAGATCAAGCAGTGATTCCCCACACACAGACTTTACCTGTTCGGGCCGCCCAGATATAACAACTAGACAACCTCCCCTCCCTCTACGCCTCCCACGCGGTCTACTGACAATCACACATGCTCTGCAGAGCGACGCGGAGAGAATCTCTACGTATGCCGTTGTTTAGTAAAAGCTCGTCAGTGCAGCTGTTGGTGCCGCTGTCATTCGGCGCCGCGCCGGTCTGCGTCGTTTCGATAGGCGACGTCACGGACAACAAGCCTCCTCCACGCGCTGCTCGCCTGCTGCTGTGGAAACGGAATCACGGGTGGAAAAAGTCCAAGACGCGGCGCGTGTTTTTATTGGGTGACTAAAAACCTAAAGCTGGCGTGTGTGTGTGGAAAAGGGAACTGAAGGGAAAACAAGGTGGGCAGATTAAAGTATGCGAGTAAACACTATATTAGTTGGAGAATTATATGTATATGGCTATACCCCCCCCCCAATACTCACTCTTGCAGGTGAGGGAAGGCCGTCTTGAGCAGGTTGGCCACGTATTCCTGGATGAACACCTGGTTGTTGGTGGGGCTGGCAGGGTTTAGCACTGTAGTGATCTTCCCCTCCTCCACCAGGTTGAACATGTAGGCCAGTATGGACGCGTGCATCGTCAGGCCTGCAGGACACACACACACACACACACACACACACACACACACCCCCTCATTTACCACTCAAACGTTAATTATTTATCTTTACTCGCGGCATCTTTCTTTCCTCTCGGCGTCCCCCCGCAGTCCACGTGTGCGACCTCACCCGCAGTGTGCGACGTGTCGGTGACCACGGAGAAGATGTGCTGTAGGATATCGCAGAAATACGTCTGGTAGAAACTCTGAGCGGCTGCTTCCTCCTGGGCCACGTTCTGCAGCAACGTGTAGAGAATCTGCAGACCTGGACGAGCAGAAACAGATCACGTTGTTCAGGTCAAACCTCCTCACAAAAGGTTTGCCTGTACATCATGTGCATTACGGCATGACAGTGCTGCGCTTCCAAGATGATCCCCACCTGTGACACGCTGTCCTCAGGACATGATAAAAACACAGCACCCAGATTGTTTCATTTAGCATTCTGTCATTTATGAACATTAATACATTTTGTGTGTGTGTCAGCAGCCTTACCAGTATCAGCCACGTTCCTCATGGTGTGTTTGAAGGCCCAGATGATGGAGTCCAGCACCAGTTTGAACTGGGCAGGGGGGATGGCGAGGAATGCAGGGAAGCAGTGCGAGTTCACGGCTTGGAGTAAGTAGAAGAAGTGGGTCCTGTGCTCTGGGAACTCCTCAAAGTTCTAGCAGAAAAACCGCAACAGACGAATTATATAGTGGGAGTAAACCCATTCAAACGACTTGAGAGTTTGTCCAGTCTGTTCCTGTTTACTCAATGTTTATAAGCCAGCATAGGTACTTTGGGGGGGGGGGGGGGGGGGGGGTGCGGCCTGCGCTGTCACCTACCCTTGTTGCCCCAGTGCGTATCGCGACGACGTCTTTACCTCAGCAAGTCGGAATGCTGCCATCATCACTATGTGACATTTCTTTTTATGATATTAAGAATGAT
>CM022471.1:23444800-23467451 GCA_011952105.1 Coreoperca whiteheadi
GGGGTGGTGGTCTGTCTTTTGGTGGTGTTTGTGGGGGGGGGGGGGGGGGGTGGGGGGGGGGGGGGGGGGTGGGGGGGAAGACGGAGCAGACTGTAGATTAACACACTGTGCTTGTTTGCCTGTCATAGACATATAGACTGGTATATTAGCGAACACGTTTCTGTATGTGGAAGTGTTTTGGTCCCTTACCTTGGTGGCCTGCTGGATGATGCTGTCCCACACTTGATTGGGCAGCAGCATGTACTTTTCTATCAGGTGCTCTTGAACGGCCTGATCTGTCTGAGCCCCAATCATATAACCTACTGCCTCATAGAACGTGTGCACCTGGACACAAACGGGAAAAGTTGTGAGCATTATCAACTTGATTGGGCAAAAGCAAATCGGAGAAATTATTTTCAAGAATTTTGGTAATAACTGCCTCTCTCTCTCTCTCTCTCTCCGTACTGTGCACTAAACCTCTAGAAATGACGAACATGCCCATCCGCATCTATTTGCCGACCTGCTGAGGTTGAAGGTCACAGATGATGGTGTTGATGTTGTTGAGGATCTCGTCGATGAAGGGCATCACCTCTCCCACCTGCACCTGGATGAAGTGGCGCCGGCACTTCTGGGCGATCTTGATGAAGGTGTCACAGGCCATGTCCTGAACACCATCGTGGGTCTCTGATGAAGGAGGGACATGGAGGCTGACGTTGAGTTACATCAAAATGTGATAATCAAGTTTAAAAAATTAAAAAATAAGTCTCTCACCGTGCATGAACTCGAAGAGCTTGTTGACCACAGTTTTGAGGAACTTCCAGTGGGCTCTGAGAAAGCGTGGATACTGGCCAACAATATACATGATGTTGGAGGCTATAATGGCCTTGTTGTCCTTTCCTCTCTTCTGCTCACACAGACCCAGCAGATCCTGAGACAAGCATTCACAATTACAGGCACATAACCTGGGCTCAGTGTTCATGTTCCAGAGAACGGCTTGTAAAATCCGCTAGCGCCAAATTGGAATCAAAAATCACACGACCTGACCGGAGAGGGAACGATAAACTGCAAGTAAACTTTTAAAGCTTCTCTTTTCCAGTAATGAAAAAAAGAGCAGACCGCGAGTTCCGTGATTGTTTTTTTAAATACCTTGATGACAGTGACCAGGAACCTCTTCTCGTCCTCCTCGTGCATAGCCCCGCTGATGGAGCCGATGGCCCAGCACAATGTGTTGAGGTTCTTCCAGGACCATTCAGTGCCGTTCACCTGGTTGTGAAGCTTCTCGGTCATTATGCGTTCTGTGTCCGCATAGTCCAGGTGAGTCAGGTACACTGCACAAAGCACAGAGCAGATTTGTATTATCACTAAGTGTAACGGGGTGTAGCGTATGCACATCCTACACATTCTGCACGTGCTGGATCAAAAAGCAAACTAATAGTTAAGAATCAGCCTGACGGAGATCTCTGTTAGGGATAAATTCAAATTGCTGGGATCTATTGGTACAGTGTGCCAGGAGTTTTTATGACCCAGGAGTCAGTATAATCATTCCATTTTAGATGTTACAAGCATCCAACGCTAAAGATTTTAAGCATCAACGCTTTCCCTACATTTTCTCACTGGCTTATCTCGGTCAGGGTCACGGGAGTCTATCCCAGCAGATACACCCTGAATTAATTGCTGGTCTATGAGATTCCAGTCGATCTAACCTGCACGTCTTTGGACTGTGGGAGTAAATCGGGGCACCCGGAGGAAACCCAAGAGGAAACCCAAGCAGACACGGGGAGAACATGCAAACACAGAAAGGCCCCAGCCAGCCGGCAGTGCTAACCACTGAGCCACCGTGCAGCATGACTGTCCTACAATATTCAAATATTATTGTAATGCTGAGTAAAATAAACCTATTTATTATGAGGATGCGTGTGAACAGTAAGTATGCAGGAAGCTCCATTATCAATGAAAAAGTTACTGCATGGGTGTATACATTAGAAGCTATTAAAAACAAGAAAAAGAAGACTTAAATAGCCTTATTACGACGTCATACCAAGGGTTTCCCTCATGTTCTTGTAGAGGTTGATAGAATCGGTGTCCTTCATAAACTCTCTGACCACCTCTCCCTGGTCGTTCTCCACCACCAACACCTCCTCTGGCTTGGCCATCCGACTTACCATCAGCAGACGCACCTGTCACAAGAGATAAACACCTGTCAGCACGTACACACACCTCGAAGAGCTGCCTCACTGCTCTCACACAGCAAATACACACACACACATTACAGTGTGCAACCTACGTGGGCGTAAATGTTAAACACCACTATACAATGAGGCGTTTTTCTCACACACACCAGAAAGGTCAAAACTCCGACGAGAAGAGCAACTTTATTGTAAGACCAACACATTTCACCTCTATGCCTGTAATTGAAATGTCTTGCAACAGGATCGCTTACATCATTCCTCTTCATAATGCTTCTATGTCCAGTGATAAGCTCTTTATTAAAGACCGCTCTCAGTTCTTAATCTTTCTTAAAGAACTCCCACCTATTGGTGCTGATATAGTCATGTGTGCTTTATACACTAATAGTGATGTGTTTTCACCGCATTCAACGGGCCCATTTTGGGTTTCTCTGTACAAACTCCTCAGTTGCACCGTTCCAGGTTATTTATCCAACATGACGTCATCCATGTCCCCAATTAGTCCCTCCTCTTGCCTTCCTGCCAGCCTGAGACTACGACTGACCACATGACCATATACCCAACCCACCTTTGTAGATGCCCCACTGTCTGATTTGTGTGAGAATGTATATTTTTGGTCATTTACCCATCGGAATTGTCCCCTTAATTGTTTCACGAGGACCCTGATGAAGGCCACAAGCCGGAACGTGTTGGTCTTACAATAAAGTTCTTCTTTTTACTGCAAGTGTTGCTGGAGTTTTGGCCTTTCTAGCATATTTCCCTTCTCCAGGCACCTTGGAAGCAGGTGAAATTGTGCCAGAAACCCCTACTCTGTATATACACACACTATATTATGGAATGGAAAATATTATCCACTAAGAGAAGAAAATCTGTTATTTGGCTTTACTAGCTGCTGATTTTCAGGAACGTTGTAACTAGCAACTCTTATGGCAGCAGTTTAGCAGCCACCTGTTGCTTGACCAGTGCCAACTGATTCTAGCATGACTGCGAACTAGACCCTGCAGGTTCCATAAACTGAAACTATTCTGCACCCCTAAACACTAAACTGCTGTGCCATCTCTAACGCGTAAGAAAGAAAGGTTTCTTACATGAAACAAGGTGCATTCGTAAATCCAACTACAACGGTGCAAATTCCAGATATTCGATGCTGACTTTCTCAGCTCATGGCCACGTCGTTGACATCCTAACAACGCATTACAATTCATCATATTGCATCAATGCAAAAAAATAAATTAAAGGGACAATGCCATTCAAGGCTGCTGGTGTGTTAATTCTTCAGTAAAGCAAGTTAAGTGTAACTGGCTGTGCGTGGCACCTTGGAGAGTACAGGCAGATAGAGCTGTCTGCGTGGCGGCACGTCAAAGTGCTGGTTGCCTGAGAGCAGCGGGGACGTGGACGTAGAGAAGGGACTCTCTCTGTACAGCTCAGCAGCCAAGTGGTTCCAATACTCCAGACAAATTTTGAAGATCTCAGTCTCTTCCACTTCTGACACCAGCAGCATGTAGTGGAGGGCCTGGAAGAGGACAAAGGGAACAATTACAGTATGGAATGCGTGCAGACACACGCCATTATACCTGTAACTGACGGTATTCTCTCCTACCTCCATTAATGTTTCTCTGAGGTTGAGCCGCTTCTCAATGAGCTGCCCGTGCTCTTTAAGGAAAGTACAGAGGAACAGACTGAGGTTCTGGATGAAGTTCTGCTCGTCGTCTTTCCCGTTGGAGTAGGCCAGCCGAATGTTGGTGTTCAGAGGAAGCATCTACACAGACATGGACCAGATTGAAATCTTAATTGGTGTCTTTACGACGAGACACGGGAATCAGAGCATTGTCTTTCCTGCCAAGTGTACGCACCTGTTTGAGTTGACACATGGTCAGGGTGAAGAGTGTGACAAACTGCTCCTCATACTGGCTGACACTCACACCGGCAATCTCTGTGAGGCACTTCAGTGTCACATTGCGAAACATGGGCACATTCAAGAACTGAAAACAGTTGAAACAGATGTTAAAAGACCATTTGTTAACAATCCGTGCGTGTTTGTTACGTGACGCCGTGCGCATTTGCGTGCACACCTTATACACCAGTGTGCTGATCAGTTTTGTTTCAAAGATGTATCCCAGAGGAATCCAGTTGAGGAAACGCAGGAGGGTCTCCAGAGTGGCGTGGACCAGGGGGGCATTCTGGGAATTTTCCTAAAAGGTGCAGCCAATGAGACGACAAGACAGCTGAAGGACAAACACTGGCGTGTAACGGACGGTAAAAGATTGATCAACAATGCCAAAACGTAAGAGACGAGGATTTGCTTACCATAACAAACTGGCAAAGCTGGAATATCTGCGAGAATTCATTGCACATGCTGAAAGAAAAGAAGAAACATTATGGAACACGCTGTATCATATGCAAACCCATTTTAGAGATCACCCTGCTTTTGAGAGAGACAAGAGACGATCTCTCGTTCAGGAGATCATACTGACGTTTAAATGTGAAAGGTTTGAATTCACTTAATCTTGATGCTTTATGTAAAACCTGTCTAGCTACGGTGCGATTGATCGATCGCTGTCATCTGCTGAGCTAAAGCTGACAGATCTTGAGGCATTTCTTGTTATCAATTTACTTAAAATGTACTGATTTTTTTTAAACAATCACTGATTTATTTTAATTACATTATGATAGTTTTCCCTGAAGGTCAGTTTTAAAGTGTATTAATGTTTTCTAATGTTAGTGGAGGTGGTCATTATTTCAGTAAGGGTGGCCGCCTCCGCAATAAAGCACTGTGGGAAGAGTCCTAAACGTCTGTGTCAAAGCAGGGAAGACTGATGAATCCAAGTTTAAAAATTTACAGTTGCTCTTCTGTGACACACAAAACCACTTGTCAAATTTAGTGGATTAGCAAGTGGATGCATTCAGGTGTGAGAACGTTTCAGCTACACAGTGGACTTGCAGAACATCAACTACACACAGACCAGAGAGAAATTCTACTATAATCTCCAAGAAAGCACATAATTGACTTGTACAGCTTTCCCCTCGGTCAAAAGAATTCAAAACCCCAGTGAGCATCTTTGGGAACATCTGAATAGGGAAATGGCAAAATAAATTGTTGGTAAATCTGGGCAATAGAATGATGCAATGAAACATAGACTACAGTCAACTGTGCATGACAAGCAACAATTGTCCATGGATACGAGGGAAATAAAGCTTAATCATTTTGACATCTTGCCTTAAACTGTTTATATCAAAGATTCCTACTCCGTGCGGCCCAACAGAACTGAATAGCTCATTTATACTGCACGTGCAGGCTGTGCACAATAGAGTGCACAACTGCCTGTTATTAAGGCAACGTAATACCTGTAACAATACTACTGATTGACTTGTCAACTGCAGTTTAGTGGCAATAAAAGTGTCAACAGCAAGAAGCCAACGTCCAGTGCACAGCAAAAGGCAGTTTGGCTGCAAGTCTGTGAGATACAGATCACAGCATTACGTCACTGGATTAACACCGCAATATTGTCAAATGCGAACACACTTGAGATCATATTTTACGATGCTCTGAAGGTGCTGGAATAATGCGGACTCTTAATTTTGGCAAAACTTTGCAGGATCAATATTGAAATTAAGTTAAATATTTAGGAGTCTGGACTGTAATATGACACTCCACACAAAATCTATGCTTTGACTTTGAAACGCTCTCTGTGAGCTTGGAGGTTACCTATGACATTTTGGCGGTGCACTCAGATACACAGACCCCAGTGTCGGCTTCTCCAGCAAAACCATGAAAAACTCATTCCTGGACACTTGCTTACCTGTCTTTTAGGTGCTTGGCCTTGACCTGGGTCATCTGGCCACTGGAGAAGTCAAAGACCTCCTCGCTGAGCAGCTTGAGAATGACCATGTTGTTCTGACAAAGGCTCTCGCTGGTGCGACTTGCCCCCACAATGTCACTGATGAAGGTGGGCCAGTGCTTGGGCCACTCCTGCTTCAGGATCTACAGACACATACAGGCACATATTGGTGTTACATGGATCAAAAGTGGCAGTTTCAGCAGAGAAGAACACGAAAACAAGAACGAACAAGTACATGAAAAACTGAGGGGATGAATCTGTGACTCCTGCCAAAAAAAAAAAAAAAAGATCCCTCCTTTAAATCTCAAGCCCAGCACGTGCCCCTGTGTCTGAAACAGGAGACTGTTTCACCATATAATAGTAAAACATGTAGAATGTAAAATTGTGTTTTCTTAAGTCACGTGGCAAGCAAACCCCACACTACTACGCACAACATACATGTACGCAAACATTTTGAACACATCATCCTCAGGACAAGTGTGGAATCTGGAGCGCTACAGTCCCTGAAGGCCGAAACAATGTCAGCTCAGCTGACGCAGGCAGTGACTCACCCTCTCTGGCATTAATGCAAAGTCACACATGTAGCCAGTGAGCCAGTCTCGGTCTCCCTCACGTAAATGTACATCAGACACACGCACACACTATGGGGGGTGTACAGGGTATATGCATGAATCCTGAAGTCAAATTTCATAGATTTTAAGACCTTTTTCCAAGACCCTTTCCATAGATTTTAAGACCGCATCCACACTTCGAATTGAATGATTAAGCCAATGCAAAGTTTACTAGAGTAATCTCAGTATTCAGTAATTTGACTGGCCAAAGACAAAAAGGCAGGAAAATAAAGAGCATGGTGATGGTGGTGGGGGGGTTTGGGGGCCCACCCACCAAGAAAGTTTGATGTTATTGACTAAAAACTATGCATTTCCCCATAAATTCAGACTTATTACGATAAAAAAAACAAAAAACAACAACAACAAAAAACACACACACAGGTTGTACTCCCATTACACTCAGACATTAGCAAGAAAAAAAATATTCAGCACAAAATAACATTGGTTAAACAAGGCTTATAGTGAAGGGATCTGAACTACGATTTGTTCATCCTCCCAAAGTCAGGCTGAAGCCACTAACCAGCTGTAGGGGTGGGGATCCTTAGGATTGTATCTTTATCTTATCCATACTCTGATCTGTCTGGTCCTTTATCAATACTCTTACCGGTTCTTTTTCATTACCAAAGAATTGGGTTTTTTTACATTAGCATTTTAAAAACGTAGAACAGGATTAGAATGGAGTATGTATTTTAAATATAACTAAATGTAAAATAAATTCTGAGCGGAGTTCAGACAGAATGAAGGACACAGACATCAGCCAGGAGGAGGAAGGACTGATACTGGAGGACCTCCTGCCCTCGGTCCTCCTCCCTCTGCCGCAGGTACCGCTGGTAGAGAGAGGAGGGGCTGCCGTCCGTCTCAGCCAGCAGCTACGTTTACAAGAAGCTACCAAATTTTAAGATTTGTGGCAAACACAGTTAGGCCACGTACAGATAGCTTTCATTTTAGCTTGTTCCTAACACTTAGCTCTTATTTTGGCAAGCGCACTGTGGTTGTTACAACAACAATTGCGGACAAACAGGTGGAAAAAAAAAATAATAAATAATAATAATAATTTCGACTTACTCTACTTTTTGACGACGAGGAAAACGTCATGTAACTCTCACGTTTAAATGTCATTAAGGCTTAAAGTTACGCTTTGAGTGACAGCCGGGTGCCATCACAGGTGACTGATTTCAGTAACCAGGCTTCACTCGGCCTGCCTCAGCTCCACCCACATTCCACACCCCTGCTCATTTTTGGATTAGCCAGTCGCAGGATGCGCATTGCGCACACAGACGCTGTGTACACACACACACACACAGACACACACAGACAAGCGGGCCTTTCAGTAAATAATCACACGAGCGTATGCACGTGCGTCTTGTCCTCCGTGACCCTTCACACCCTTTCTGATATACAGAATATCTCGATGACTCACTATAGTGTCATGGAGGTGACCAGACAGCACGGGGCAGTGAACAGCTCATTTCTACAGCGTTTACAGGATTCAGCGCTTTCCTGGAGTAAGGGTACAATTATCACCAGTTCTTCTATAACGTGTTGTTCTGTACTTCTATCGTGTGTCATTGTTGATAACCTCTTTGCTGGTTAAAACTGCTACATCAAAAAATGACTAGAGATCTCGTACATACAAAGGAGCACACTGCTTCTCCTGCAGCTCTCTCTCTTCAACATGAGGCCACAGAGACGATTGATTTATTGGTTTCCTTGCCGGAGACGTTCAAGGAGAATGAATGTGCAATCTTAATAAGGAATCGTGAACGTAACTAACAGGGAGACCAATTAGGAGCGACATCTTCAGGTAACAGTAAACGGTCTAACATTGAGAGTAGTGAATGTGGTAAAAGGACTAATATCTTTTTTTAGCTGTTAATCACTGGATTGCTCTGTATGTAACCCCTCACTGTAGCTACAGAAAAGCCATTAATCCATAATCCACACCAAGCACTGACATTAACATTAAATCACTGAACGAACCGAGTTCCGGTTATAGTTTACAGTTTTACCTCCAGTCCCCTAAGATGCAGGGCTATACTGAATACTATAGTGTGTTTTCACGACACGTCATCAATCCGGAAGTCGGCGATATTGCCGATACTGAACGTAAGCAACGCCACTGAACCAAACTCGCTAACTTTTGCTGATTATTTCTGCTGAAAATGGTCAATTATTGTCGTGTTTTAGGCCGTACCAGGAAAAACATCTGCTGATTTATAGACTGCCAAAAGTAATTAAAAAAAAAATAATAATCAAGGAGAAGAGTGCAAAACACTGTCCGAGGAAAGACATTTCAGTTCGGCATTTCAGTTTAGTACAGCAGAAAAACAAGGATGCTGCTGCCCATTCTTTGCTTCTTTTTTTCGTGGTTTAGACATAATAAATTAGTAGAAAATTTGTCTTCAGTGGTACATTAACTGTGCAATCCGTGGTGTTGTTTACATCCGAGTATCTCCTATATGGCCGCGCATCCGGGTAACTGACCAAACCCTCTATAATTCGTTTTTCAAAGTCGACCTCACCTACATTTTAACTGCCTAAACACTCAGTAACCACTATGACAAGTTAGCATGTGAGAAACTAACCGACCACCTTGACTCAGGAATTTCCAGCAGCTGCCAGTGAGCCATAATGTTGTATTTGGCTTAAAACGCTTTTTAGTACAAACTAAGACAATTTCAGTCTCCAGTAGGACAACAGATATGGTTCTGTAAATTATATTCTTGTGTGGTCAACTCTGTATCAATAAGTGCCTTAGTACTCGTCAGTGGCTTTCAACTGTCACAGGCAATGAGTAGGAGGCAAGGAGCTGGCTAGAACGGAGTTTCCTGCTTAGGTGTTCAACTTCATTGAAACGGTTTGCTGCCACTTCTTTGTGCCTCTCCACAATCCACTCACATGCAACACTGTGGGGTCAGGAAAACATTCCAGTGCTTCAACAGAGCACAGTCAGGTGTTTCTAACAGCTGGCGTATCCACAATGACGGCTTACGATCATGGTCATATAAAAAAAAACAACCTGTATACTGGCTTGAGGCATCCCTATAAAATAAATAAAAAGCAGCATAATAAAGCAGGAAGCCTGTGCCTGAAGCCATACTGACCAGTGCTTTAACTAATAACCGTGTTGGCGTTGAGCGTTTGCTGTTCCTCAACTCTCAGTTGTCAGAGTTTCCAGATAAAATAAACACACCAAATGCAACATTGTCAGGCTTTTAAGCACACACAGGCTTTTTTTGTACATGTAATATTTAAAGTGAACAATGTGAAAGCACATTGTTAAAAAAAAAAGATGCAGGTTGAAGATGCAAGAGAAAAACATGTCCTCACCATCCTGTAGCCTAGAGGTTAAGCACCAACAGAAAACAGCTGAAATATGCTCCTAAAAACTAGTTTGGAAAATGGTTCAAGTTGGCATCAAGATTCTTTGAATATTGAAAACTTACCTGAACAAGGATCATGTTCAGCTTCCCAATGTACACCTTTTCTTTCTAAAAAAGCAAAAAATAAACAGGGGATAAGTCATACCGTCTCAGAACTTAGCTTTTCTGTCATTTCATCGCATCGTTAAAAATGTTCATTTGGAACACGGCAAAATAATCTGAAATGTAATACAACAACAACTAAATGAACAGTTTAAAGTCACAAATCCAACGGTGAGACAATTAAGGGTGCTAGGACTAATAAAGGACAACATAATTAAAAGTTAAACATTCACTTTTGACATTTACTTTAAAGCATGGACAATCTCCGGTACTTAAGGGTAAAATATAGATTCAAATTATAACCCAGAACTTTAGTTAGAATGGCCAACTCCATACACACACACACACATAACCAACATGGCTTCCTCCTTCCCATGTCATGATCACACAGTTGGGTTATACAGCATAGTGACAGCCGACCAAAGCGACTTCCTGAAAGTTGCTGTAATCGCGAGTAGATTTGAATTCCAGTTGATTTCATTTCATAGGTGAATCGTATCAGACGACTGTGTTTGTACATTTGCTGCTTCTCTTATGCGAGTGATGCATGTTTTCAGATGGGCTGCGAATAAACCAGCGATTGCAAAGTAGTGACGCGTTATAAACACAGTCAGTTTGTTCACCGGAGTTGATTCCCGACAGTTCGGCATTTCAGTTTAGTACAGGAGAGCGCCAAATGCTGCGTTCTCCGGAAGGAAGGCATAAAAAGTTGCTGTCGGTGTAGGCTACGCACAAGTGGTCAAGTTGGCTGAAAACCCCTTCAAAAGCAGCTGAAGTCACCCTCTTTGGTCTGGGCGAAACATCGCTATGGTTACCAGCGTTACTCATGGCTGTGCTGAGATTGGCTAGGAGAGTTTACCTGCTGCTCTGATGCGGCAAGCGCAAAAACAAATTCACTCGGATTTGCAAATATGGCTGTCAATGCCAAATTCCAACAGAATGAACACAGCCTTGGTTGTGGTAAGTAAAATTTTACATTGTTTTAAGTTGATCCAACTTTTTGAACAGAGCTTAAATATTAACCAAACATGTCATCGGAATAATTGTAGTTACGTGCAGCTCAGTTGTTGGCATTGTTTTGTGAACTTCCATGGTATTAAAGGGGACCTATCATGCTCATTTACAGCTCTAATCTGGGGTTTCACTAGAGTAGCTTCGCACAATTCGATGTTAAAAAAAATAAATAAAATCCTTATACTGGCCCTTAGTTCAGATCCTCAATTCAAACTGAGTCAGACAAGCCACTTTAGCTCCTGTCTCTTTAAGGCCTCCCTCCCTCAACGCCCACTTTCTTCTGATTGGCCAACTTCCGGCAGGGAGTTGCTGTAACCAGTTGTCTTGATGCACCCAGAGCTGTGAGCCCGCACACTGCATCACTGTGTTGCAGGCGAGCTCGATGGCATGACAGCTAAACGTAGCTTGGCAAATAGCCAAATATGGGGCACTGAATTGGATGCATGTTTATCAGATCTCAAATAAGACAAGAATCAGGTTGGAAAAAGAACAGACGTGTTTCTGAGGGCTTAATGTACAAAAACACAACTTTTATAACTTTATTCACTGATTTTGGTAAAACTGGATCATATTTTATGGAGAAAATATTTTCTGGTTTTCCCTCTGATGTCCTTCGCCTGATGGGCCTCAACTCTCTAGGATTTTCCTGATGGACAGATAGCTTTAAAGTAGCCACTAACTGCTGCTAACTGTAACGTTGTCAGGCCCAGGCCCCGAGCGCAGCTGCACGGCTAACAGAGCTAACAGTAGCTACTACGGTTAGCAGTAGTTAGCGGACAACAAGTAACAAGAAAGAAACTGTCAGTTAGTCCAGACCAAAGAGGGTGACTTCAGCTGCTTTTGAAGGTGTTTTCAGCCAACTTGACCACTCAAACAACCAGTGGGGAGTTGTTGAGGTTGGGTGTAACCTACACAGACAGCAACTTTTTATGCCTTCCTTCCGGAGAACGCAGCATTTGGCTCTCTCCTGTACTAAACTGAAAGAAACAGTTGGTTTCTTGATAGAAAGAAACCAAAAAAGCACTTTCTACGAGACATACTGAACAACCTCCAAACACCTGAAGCAGAGTAGTGTCGCATAGCCAGACCTCCACGCTTCGCTTTAGCGTTACGAGCAGAGCGGTCGTACAAGTGCAGCTGTGTAATATTTTATTCTTTATTGACTTAAGAATTATACATCACCAATCACCATGACATCCGAGTTAGGCCGATGTTGGCTCGGCACTAAAGTAGACCCCGGGCCTTTCTCAGTCTGCACATCATCTTTTGCGGCCTTAGTACCTACGTACCACGGTTTTAGGGTCACGGTTCGGTACAGCAGGGAAAATTATTAAAAAAAAAAATATATATATATATACACACACGACAGAAAATAAGGAAAAGCATAATAGGTCCCCTTTAAGTACCGGCCCTACACTAATGCTGCACCCTAATTACCCCAAAATGTTATTCAGGTTTAATTTAAATTTAAAGTTTACTCACCTCCACATTTGAGGCATCTGATGAAGTCTTGATAATGAGACCAACAACATACTTTTTTATACCTGGCAAACACACAAAGACGGCAGAAAAACACTGTTAGCATGCACCAATAAAATATGTAAACCTGAACACATCCTGACATGACGTGTTGCCTGAAGCACGTTACTCAGTAACAGTCTGCTGGCTCAAAACTAGCTGAATCTGCCAATCTTATCCCAGTACATTTCTACTTTGAAAAAAATAAGGTCCTCCATTGACATACTCTTGCAAAGCCCGTTGGTAAACACATGGATGTGGGCTGCAGCTGCCACTGAACCTCTATAGGGCAAACGTTTCGGTCAGTTCAGTGGAAGTTACATTTCCCCAGGTGTTTCTATAGACAGTCAAGATTGTCAATGTGAGCAGAGCATCTTCAAAAATGTGTTTTCAGCTCCCTCGCATTTGTTTCTAGACCGTATCTGTACTCAATTCTGAAAATGATGTGCTGAGGTGTAGTGAGCGGAGCCGAAAACAAGGCAATACTCTGACACAAGGGGGGAAAAGACATACTTGCCGGTCGCCCTGCACTGCGTTTGCCACTTGAACAAAATTCAGGCATCTACGGTCAGAAGTAGGGAAGTCTTAGGTCAATGAAAATATGAATTTTGAGCAAAATTATAGAAAAAAATGGAGGGAGGTAGAATCAACTGATGTGCACATAATTAGTAAGTATTTCATAATCATCGCTTTTTGCTCAAACCAAAATATTTTAAAGACAATTTTCATCCCACTCTGTTTTCGGAGTCTTAAAAAGGAACATAATTTAAAAATGTCTTCAGCAGTAGGTGGTATCACAGGACAAGAGACTTAGTTTTAAAAACTAAGAAAACCTATTATAACCATATAAAATGACTGTACTGATATACTGCATTACATAGTAGCCTTTGATGCTTCTACCCATGAACTTATCTTTTACAAAGAAGAATTTAACAACTTCCCACAATGTTTCATTATGAAAATGTAGAATTTTGCAAAAGACAATTAAAGCCCCTATGTGTATGAATGTGTTTGAAAATGTCTGACTTAGCTAACTCCTAGCGGTAGTTTCAAGGAAGACATTGTGGCAGGGATTAATCCTTGCCAATAACCTGTCCCTGTTTCCCCTACAATAAGATGAACGGGCTGACAAAAATACTGGGAATGTCTTATTTTCCTATCAAAAACATATGCCAACAGAGTAATTTGAAAGATGCTGTCACATAAACAGTCTACACATGTGGGCCTTCACATGTTAAAGCGATGGGCACGAGCACAGTAATAACTTGAACTAGTGTTTTGGTTGTTTTCTCTCCGAATCCAGCCTGCTTACAGCGGCCAGTGCAAGCCAGTCAGGCAGAAAACAAACCAGCATGCTTAGTGGGGGAACGCTCCTCGACTTGGCAACCGCACGTCACAACATTTAGAAGAAGAAAAAATAAAAAAAAGGCACCGGCACATTTTGTGCATTGTACCACAACATTAAGGTTTACCTTCACACTGATTCCTGGGGAGAATCTTCCATCTTGTTTTGATAACCGTTTCCAGAATCTGAAGAGCATAGTACTGTAACATGCAAGGAGGGAGAAGCATTAGGATAAAGCTATTATAAACACTCAACAACAAGCATTGTGTAATTTTAATACGAACCAAAAACAGTATGAAGTGGATCGACCTGTAATAACTTGCATTTCTAAATTGGACTGAACCACATCTTTCATGCAGATTCTGTAGTATGCAGAACATTCACTTGTTTCTTTTTTTTTAAATCTCTATAAGCAGCATTAAGCTGGAACACTGCAGAAGTCCTGCTGTTTCTCCCAGCATCACACCAGACAGCAAAAGACAGCAGAAGAAATACAACAATCCATTTACCAGCTTTGGCTCTGATTGCTCCAAGGGTGATTCTAATGGTCTAGAAGACGCAACAAGGTCTACGTTAAATGTTCTTTTACCGAGGCTACAGACACTACGTAGGGTTGGGCATCGAGAACTGGGCTTTGAACCGGAACTGACTCCAGAATTTAAGAACTGCGAATTTGTTAAGAAACATCGGATTTCGCTTAAGGGCTCCTGAAAGCAAAGTTGGGCCCGGTTGGGCATGTGTCAACACACAGGTACAGTGCTTATAGCATGATAGACTGCAGCTCAAAAAGGCAGTAGTGATACGGTGAAATGCGATCACAGCTCAAAAATAGGTGCGTATCATGATGAAGCATTTACTTCAGCATGGGCATGGGGCTGCAGTCACACCAACTTTAGCCCTGCATGAAAATTAAACAATGCACCCCACCTCATTCATCTGAATGGCACCACTTTGTTTATGCAGCAAAAGTTGAACCAGGTTCAAGTTTTGCTGCAACGCAAGGTCATCTGGTAAAGGGGCTGCAGCGTCAATCAAATGTCTGTGAGCTCCCAACCCTGGTAGATTAGTCTTTAATATGAACGCCTTGTTTCCAGAAGACCATCACTATGAAAAATAAAATGGTTGCCGAAGGGAGAACTTTTCTTCTGCCTAATAATGTAAACTACTGCAGTCTGATTAACCACCAAACTCACGGATCTGTTATTCAAACTCCTGGGTCGTATTTTATGGTCTCGCGGGTACCTGAAGCTACATGCCCCCACCAACGCAGTCTCTTGCATTTTTTGTTTGGCACAAGGCTTTTTTGGTCTGACCGCCAACTAAGAACGCGGCATTTTTAGCATCCCCAGTTGTAGTCATAACGCCCCAGAATCAACTAACGCTATCATGTCCAAATAAAATAAAACTAAGTGTAAAACTGGGATAATAGTCTAATATATAACTCACATAATACCTCATCGTTTTTTACAAGTGACTTTTTACAGCAGCCTAAAATTTGTTCTTCTATTACTCAAACCGCATGCCAAGAATGTGAACGAGCCCTTTAAGCGGAATCCAAACCGATACAATCTCATCGATACCCAACCCTAAACCACGGGAGTCAATTTTTCCAACACTAAAATGTAGATTATGATTCAAGTCTAAGTAAGACAAGCCTAAAATCGGATCCCTTTAACTGGTGTGTCATAAGGAACAGCAAGACCAACCACAGGTTATGCCCTGTATTAATTACTGATTGCTTAAATGGTGAAGCATGAAGAAAGAAAACTAAAAACATTTCATTTATTAGTTTTTGATCTAGCGTTACTTCAACTGACTGTTTCAACTGTAGGGATCAATCAATTTAAGAGTACAAGGACTCCAAAAAAATAATGAATGACCTGTAGTATAGGATGTTATTAAAGCAGGATCAACAATGTGCTAAAGACAATGGCTCCTGGAAGATTAAAGGTGAAATCTCCTTACAGGCACGCTGACAGGCGTCACTTGGAGTGTTGCGCACATTTCTGGCATGTTTTGTTTCACCTTTAAACTGCCACACTTTGCACAAACCGCCACAAGAGGTAAGAAGAGAGATATTATCAGCAGTTAAACTAACAAATGCTTTTGCAACTTTTTAGCTGGCCAAAGCACTTTTTAAAAACGGGTCTTGGCTGAAGAACCGAGGGACGCCGTGGGGAGAGGAGGAAGAGGATGCACTGTAGAAGGAGAGGAGGGTGGGGCGGGAACAGAGCCATGATCCCTACAGGTGAAATTAAGTCATCGAAACAGATTGTCTCTCTACAATGGATCCTACTGACTGCAGCCTGCACCCTCCCTCTGTCCAATGAAACAGATGCAATAGAAACGGATGAACAGAATTCAGTCAAAGGGAATTTAAAAAGGGTAGACCTTGTGGAGGCCTGCCGTCAAAGCCTAGCTGTGTCATGATGCACAGGATGACACACCCCTTTTCTTCCTATTACAAGCCATAAACATAATGGAACATTGTGATTAATATCAAATAGTCACAGCTTGAATTCATTACATTTTTTTTCCAAATACTATAATTACTGTAGTTACTAAGAAAAAAGCCAAATGTTCAAAGTGCTTTGAAACGACGCACTTTTTAAACTAATGAAGCAAGATAAATGCAGAATTCAAGAGGTGTTTACCATTTGTTCCCTCTTTTCCTCTAATGCCCCTATTGTTTGGCAAATTACAAAATTTAAGCTAGAACAGGTACTGTTGATACATCAACTTAGACATTAGTAATGAACGTCAGTGTTAAAAGCAATTTCATAGGCAAGCAAAACGTTAAAAGGCAAATGTCATGCGTACTTTGAGGAAGTCCTGGACGCACTGCATTTTATTTCGTGTGTTCCTTTTCCTTTATGGAGGTTAGATTTATGGACTAGGCTCGATTATTTTAAATATCATAGTCAAGCGTCGATTTTGTTTTGTTAATATAATTGTGAATCCCGGAATGTGTCTAAAGACTGAATCACTGGGTTCACCATTCACAGGCTTTATCAGCTGTATCAGTGCACAATGTACACTCATCTGTAGCCATACTGTAAGGCAGGGTTACTGCAGCTTTCAACAAGTTCAATTTAAAACTCTCTAAGACCACTATGAACGCTAGCTAAGACCTATATCTCGTCCATACTGGCAAAAAAAAAAAAAAAAAAAAAAAAGTACTGTGCGTAAAATCCAGAGCACCCCCACTTTTAACGCTGGAATAAACCCAAACGCAGTCGCTTACCCGAGTTTCAGGAGTTAACGTAGTTGGTGCAGAGTGGGTTGCGCTGGGGCCGGACTTGCTCCAAATGTGAATACAGAACAATATTGGGTGTCGGCAGGCATTTGCTGGTGCTGCTTTTTACAGCAGCTTTACGTTTTTCTGACTTCCCATGAGACTCTGATGCCTTTATACCCAAAGTTCCTCGTCTGAGCATTTTGTTGCACAAGGTGCAGCAGGCTTCCAATTTGTCATTTTCAATAGGCTTCAACCGAGCACTAAAGGTGCTGTTCACTTACCCATAATGGATGAACGGAGCGTTAACAGAAACAATTGAACTTATTACTTATAGAAATATGCTATTTTTTAGCATATTACATTAGCTCACACACACCACACTGCGACGCACTCGCTGGATATTTAAGACATTTTAAGGCCTAAAAAGCAGATGATGTACGGAACAGCCGAACGCTGAGAACTTCAAATCGCAGTAGAAAGGAGCAAGGGAAGTTCGCGATTTATTAATAATCAATTTATTACGGCTATTAATTTAGCATATCAACTGACAATATGGATATTGTTTACATCTGTGTGAATGGTTTTAGCAGCTGGACGTATACTGAACTGCAGTAACCGATCAGAATCCACGCTGTGGTGTGTAGTACCGGTGTTTTTACAGGACAGGAAACTGCAGGATAAAAGGTGTTGCTGACCGTGATGCCGTGCTGGAAGTGTGAGTTCACTCAAACTAAACACTATTGCCCGCAGCCCTTTATCTGAGAAATTTACTGAAGTTCCTTTTTTTTTTTTTTTTTTTTTAAACTTTAAGCTCACTATCTCTTGCAAAACTGATGCACTAAATCTTAAATCAACAAGGGGGTTACAGTAACAACCTGCACATACGACTGACGCCTGGCCGTGCAGATATGCCCATATGTTTAGCTAGTAAGGGGTTTGGGGCAGCCCAATTTTTCCTACTTGACACCCTTTTCGGGGAATACGAACATGGATTTTTCAGTCCCATCTAACTTATGTGTAGTTAAGCATGCAAGTTGCTCAGAAGTATGCTTGAACTTTTTAATTTTGTGTGGTAATTTGTTGAATGACAAGCGAAGCAGGAGCAACTGCTCTATTTTGCTTTATCTAATTTATGACTCAAAAATGTACAGTACTTGTTTTAAATTGTGATTCAACTACCTAATTTACTAGTTTGTGCCCATGTCAAACATCTCAATAATTAACGTTTTCTCAATGACTGATCAAGAAAATGGCGTCAAATTTGCATTCCTAGCAGAGACCAGCACTGCTGTTGACTCTATATTATCAAACCAAAATGGTACCAAAATAAATATAGCAGGAGCTCACTCCCATTCACACCCAACAGGGCAAAATGTTAAAAAGGCTTATTCAGTATTGTATTACCACCAGGACTTGACTGGCAAAGTCTATTGTTTATCTTGTAGGTTCAGATCTAAGAGAAATAATTCTATCAGAGGTCCTGCATAGCTCAAGAGTTAGGGCATGGTGCAAACACCACCAGGACTAGGTATTCGACTTCGGCTGGTTGCATGAGCGCCCACAATATGCACTTAATAGCGTCTTTTACATAATTTAAAGAACCACTGTGGCCTAGTGTAAGGTTTGTTTTTTTATTTTACAAATGATATGTGCGATAGCATACACTTCCTCAAAGCACAAGCAAGAGAGTTTCCACCAGTGTTTTCTGCACTGGACTGGAGCTAGCTTACTTTGGTGTTCATGTTCTGGGAGAACTCGAGGATGGTGTCCACTCTCGTCCAGGCGTCCGGGTGCTCCTTTAAGTGTGTCAACACTTCTTGTGCCATTCTTTGCTGTAATACAAATATGAATGACACTTAGGATTTAGCCCTGGAGGTGCCAGGAAGACTCGCAAACGCATTTTAGAAAACAGGACAACAGTAATTTCAAGGACTTGTACGTGCTGTAAGCATCATGTGATATTGGTTATAAGTAAAACAATCTGTCATTCCTAGGCAGATTTATTTCACAGGTAGAACAGGAAAGGAAAAATCAACACACAGTGTTTTTTAGGTTAGGTGTGGGTTAAAGAGGACTTTAAAAAAAACCCACTGCTGGTCAAAATCAAAATGTTTTCCTTTTATTCCAGGCATAAGCCAACGTTTGACACACACACACACACACACACACACACACACACACTAACATACTTTGTGTCAGATGGTTTATAAAGCATCTGTATATGCTTCACAACGTACCTGTGGTCCCACCCCGTGATATAGACAGTTCACCACATTATCCAGCAGGTTGATATCCAGTTTCTGGTTGAAGTCCAGCAGCTGCTGTGCTGCATGGTCTGCTAACATTGTCATAATTGCTGGCATAGAGCTCTGCAACAAGGACAGCAGAGGGAGGGGTCATGAGTGCAACAGAACACATTCAACAGGCAAAGTCATGTGAACTGTGCTTTCAGAAACAATTCCAAACAGCTGACCCCCAGTGAGCTGAAGAAGTGAAGCACATGGTGTCACAAGCCTGTCACTGTTCAAAAAGTATACAAAGGGAAATGAAAGCTTTGTTAGTTCTTCAGCTGGACGGAGTTTGGAAAAGTGCAATGTGGCTGAAATATTTGGAGCGGGGACAGCAAAGTCAAGGTAACTTAGTTATCTCGCCCCGTGGCTGGTAACACTAGACTGTGAATGTAAAGTTTGCTTGGTGATAGGAGGGCTTTTACCAGAATGGCACCACACCGGTCTTTCCAAAAAGACAAAAAATAAAACAGGTTAATATTGATTTGTAAACGGTTGAGTACACCAGTCATAAAACCAAAGTCAATGCCATTTCCCCGTAGGTTTAAACAAGCTGTTTAACAGCTCAGTCGGTGCACATTGCTCGCTCTCTTCTACTAATCAAACACTTCTTCTTCTTCCATATTAAGGAGGTTAACCGAGCCACGTGCCGGATATACTAGGCGACGTCACGTTGTTTACATCTGCAAGTGACTCCTCCAAGCACCGACAGCGACACAAGTAGCTGGCAGCCGTGGTTTAAAAAAAAAGAACCCAGCTAAATAATGAATGCGGCTTACAGCTGTGTTGACAGCTAAGTTACTAGCACTGCCTGCGATGTAGCTATGTAAACAGCGCGCACGCGGCACTAACAATGCTAACATTAGGTAGCCGTCACGCTAGATGTTAGCACCGTGTCGCACAAGCAGCTACACGTGTAGCTTCTTCGCCGCCGACCACAACCGCTCCCACCGAGGGCACCAGGGACGGAGGAGCGCCCGCACACGAATCCTGCTCACTGTATCCTGTTTTTTTGACCACGCTTTTTCCAGACGCGCCGCAGTGCGCGCAGATAAAAGTTACCGTTGGCTGCCGGCTGCGCGCCTAGCAACATCAACCTGACATCCGCTCGCAGCGCGCACACGCGCGACGCTGCCGCGGTGGGAGAGGCACGGATTTCAGTCACACGGCGCTGGGTTACTTATTCACCTGCAGCGTAACGCTACAACGCTATTGCATTCAGTTGGGTTGAGTTACAGCACTTTGTCTGACAGCCGACGTTAGCTAATCCTTATAAAGCGGTTAAATGCTAGCTAGCGGGCAGTCGACGGCTATTTGGTTGTCCAATTTACGCCAGCGTAGCCCGACTTAGCGTGTCCTGTCCACAGGCTACGTAGGATAACGCACCAACAATGCACTTTAGTCCTCACACGGGTAACGATAATCACAGCACGGACGGTTTGCACTCTCCCTCCCCCTTCCCTCCTCCCTCCTCCCTCCTCCTCCAGTTTACCCACCTAAAGTCCACGGCTCTGACTGAAAAAAAGAGTGGCGTTTGCCAGAGAAGCTACAAGATTTAGCGAGGACTTCAGTGTCGCCGTTGATCAGAAATGATCTCCTATTTCTGCAGCGATGACTTCTTCTCTCCAGCTCCAGTAAGTGAGTGATGTTTGGCCGCTTGAGAACCAATGTGGATTCCAAAACTGCTACCACGGCAAACCCAGCAATTTGTCACTCCGACACATTTTACGAAACCAAGTAAACACTGATTCACTAATTAACCGATTACTCTAATAATTTCCCGGCTGGGCGGCGTAGAGGGTTGTGTGCCTGCGCCTCCTCTCCGCTCTCAAGCGACTAACTCGCAACCGGTTGAAACCGGTTCAGACTGGGAGATTCCATCTCGGTTTAGTTTTCAGCCGATGGCGCCGCGTAAAGTTTGGACTGGGGCGACGCCCACACCGCGCTGCGATTGGCCGCGGCGTCGGCGGAGGCTTCCCAGCCGGGCTCCTATTGGGCGGCGGGCCTGTCACTTCAATTCAACTCGCTCAAGCGCCCACGCGACTACTCCGCCCGGAAAGAAAAAAGAGGGCAGACTCCCATGCAGAGTGGACTCGTGCACGACTCCGCTTATCAGAGCAGCGAATAAGTAAGCGGCCGCCGCTTATTGCTGCTCCTCAGGTGGATTTGGACATTACCTTCCCTAAACGTGAGCGCAAACGAAAGCGTCGCTTCAGCGCGCGCGGTGCACCCGTGCCATTTTAGCGGTTGGATCCGCTCAAACTCAACGTAAAAAAAAAAAAAAAAAGGTTTTACTACTTTTTAAAACGCCACATATATCCCCGAAAGGACGGCGGCTGTGTCGTGCTGGTGCACCACTTTGGGTTTTTTTTTTGGGGGGGTGGTGGTTGAACGATGGGATAAAACCCGCAGGTACCATTCATTCGCCTGTTGCTTGTAAGCTGGTAATTTTCCACCAGCCACGAGTGGGAGTGGTTACATGAGCGTGAGCGCACGGGGTTAGAAAAACGACCTGGAGGAGAATGTTGTGTTCCCGAGCGGGCAACGGTGCTAAAGTGCAAGGCGGACCTTATAATTATATCGTGTCCGTAGCAGCGGAGACGAGACATTTAGTGGCACTGTCTTGTGTTGTTTTGTTTTGTGTGTGTGTGTGTGTGTGTGTGTGTGTTGCTACTACCGAGAGCCACCGTGTTCCGCAAGCACCGCTGTCAAGTGAGGATGCAAACATGACAGCGTTTTCTTCCTCTCCTCTCCTCTCTCCTTTTGTGGTCACGTGGTCCAGCGCGCTACTTGATGGAAAAATACTGGATTTGGTGTGTAGTGGCGAGCAGTACACAACCCAGTAAAGTCATTCAGGGAGGATTTTTATTTATTTATTTATTTTTTCTTCTTTTCCGTAGGGCGTCCTGAGTCTTTACCCAGCAACGCTGCCCCTGCCCGCTCCCTTCTTTACACAGAAACGGACGCAAACCGTTCATGTTTATTTTTGAAGTGCCCTCTGCGCAGGCTGCCGCTTGGAGGTGCCCGCTCGTGCCATGCCATGCCGCGTTCCTGCCTTTTGGTTTGGAAATCCGGATGTCTTTTTGTCCCCCCCCCCCCCTTTTTTTTTCCGCCGCTCCTCGACGCGGAACCGCGCGACCCGCGACCC
>CM022471.1:23467476-23506911 GCA_011952105.1 Coreoperca whiteheadi
ATACGCGAATGCCGTTTGGTTTGCCCATTGCCATGCTGTCCCTCCTAGAATCCTCTCTGCCCCGTGCAAGGCAAGAAAACGCACATTTCTAGCAACGAACGGGTCAGCCCACTTTTTAGGAGTACTACAGTCTTGGAAGGAGCAGTGTCTGACGCTCATCTTAAGACGCCCGGTCCGTGGGATAAGAGATATTCACATAGGTCAACATATAGACACACAACACGTGTATAACGTGGCTGCTCCAGCTGCTGTGGTTTATCATTTACATGCCCTGTGCGCTCACAGTTGTCCACAGCTTGCCGTTTTTTAAACCCTGATATCAGATTTGCAAACAAAACATGCGGGGCAGCACGCCACCTCTTCCATTATGATTTAGTGATTGGATCCATATCCGAGAATATTTCCAAAACACCCACCATTTTAGCACAAATAAACATAAACTTGCAAGTGTGTGTGTACTCTTGGGAGTAGGCATTTACTCTAAAGAATGTATCGGGTAGAGTCAGTGGCCAGTGAAGACGGTTTCTCAGCTCTTATGTTGATGAAAAGTGATCTTCATAAGGCAAAAGCATCAGCTATATTTTCAGAGAGGCGCTCACTAATGCCCTTCACCGGAAGTAGGCCACACTTGACGAAGTTTACATCAGGCTGATATAATTAAAAATAAATGTACTATGAAAACCGAGGGTCAACTGCCTCCAGGCCCTCGCTGTTGACTGAACCGGGCTTCTGTCATAGTGCAGTGCTGGAATTTATTGTTAGACATGTGTGAAGTTTGGAGGTGCTGCAACCTCAGTCAGGCGTAGGCTGGTTAAATCTCGTTCTATCTGGTCAGGGCATGGTGGGCCATTTACATATATTATCACGGCACCACACTAGGGGGCTGAGCTCCATGTGGCAATCAACTTGGAGGAAAGAAAAAACAACAACTTTGTTAGTAATTTGGCTCATGTTGCTGTTGACCTAGTGCCTGAATGTTCAGCCTGGGCAATTTCCCGAGGTGTCACACCTAATAACGCCGATGTGACACCCAAAGTCAGCATGACCTTTTATACTGTAGGTCTCCTCGACTGTTCAAACCAGTGGAATCATTCAATGCGCTTATACATGGCGATAGCTGCTACAGTGACTGTTAACATAAGACAATATTACTCAACTGCCTTTTGAGGAGCCTGCTACTCCAGGCCTGTGCTTCACTTCAGGACATTATATAAACAAATAACAGCGCCATCTTGTGCATCTCCGGTGTTCAGATTTGCTGCATTCGACACGTGATCCTGGCGCTCCCTCTGCTGGGGAGATGACCGCCTGAATCACTGCAAAGCCGCACTGAAATTCAAGCTTGTACATCGAAAACAGACACAAACCGGCCAAAGAGGAATCAAGACAAACCTAACTTGTACAGTGCGTGTTATGGACAGTTGCCTAACATTGAAAGAAACAACCCAAAATCCCAAATCCAAGCAGTAATCTAACCCTGCTCCGTTACATGAAGAAAGAGAAACCCGTTCTTGCAAAAGTACAATAACTCCACTCATTCATGGAAGATGTGACACATCTAAATAAATATTTCCTCAAATATGATCATGTATTTGATCTATCATTGCTAACGTGCGGATTGCCCCTTTTTGTTTTGTTTTTGGAGTGTGTGAGTATTGCTCTGAAGTCTGATTCTCCCATGCTGCTTGAGCTTCATCCACAGCCGCCACACCGTTTCACCACGCCCATTCGTATTGTTAACCCCTATAATTCTGAAGTCAAAGGATTAATCTGTTGCTCTCGCATAGTCTCTCACATCTCTATCTTCTAAAACTGCTCTTTACTCACCTAATGTGCTCTTTCTCTCGACGCCCTCTACTTCGCCGTTCTTTATCCCTCTCGCTCGCTCGCTTAAAACATCTTCTTTTACTCCACGCGCCTGTAAACGTTTGGCACTCGTGGCAGCTGGGACCGGGAACCGAGCCTGTGTAGTGTTTTTGCAGAGCAACTATGCCACCAAGCCATGACACGGCGAAAGATAGACAATCCTTGAAACTTCGCAGGGGCTCCAATTCAAACCTGGTCACTGTGACCTCTTCTCCTAAACCTGGGTCTTCTGAAGGTTTCTTTGAGATATTCACCTTAGTGACCTGGCCTGTTGTTAGGGAAATTAAAATTGACCAGGCCGTTATATTTTTACAGACAATTAGTCAAACCACGTGAGGCTCATTCATCAATTTAGGGCGCAGACTTTGAGGCCTTCTACCTGAACACAATTAGAACCATCAGGCAATATTGTTGCTGAATCTTGTCCACATAGGGATATGGAGCGAGGTTCGGTCAGGGTCCTATGAAATGCGTTTCACCTGTAAAACAACAGAGCTACTTAATCCTCTTCCAACAACCTTTTTGTAATGTGTTTCAAACTCCCTGTCCGACTCCGTTTTTTTTTTTTTTTTTCAGATTTAACTCGTCGATTCTCGTGTCTTTCTTCGGTCGCCTGTGCTCAGCAGTAGACTTAAACTGCTACGTGCCTTAATCTGTTCTACAACGGTCTCTTTAGTGGTCAGCGCAGGTAAAAACCCATGTTTCATTTAGTGCAACCCAAAACCATCTGGTATGTGTCAAACTCTGCCTCAATAGACCATACTGTATATAGTAACGAGATTTGGGATTATGAGGGAGACTTATGGTAAGTGCAGTGATTACAGTGTTGCCAGTAGGAGCACCTTATCTTTTTATAGTATCATGACGCACTGACAATGATACTGTCTAAATGAGTCGACATATGTAGATATTACTGATGGCTTATGCCTTGTTCACAGCAGACACTTGACTCGTCACAGTAGAAAAAGCGTTATTAGAGTTACTAATACCGTTAACGATGGCCCCGGGCCCCTGAAACCGAGGCAGCTAAATGTATATATATTTCTGATATTTGCCATGTCATTAATGAATGACCACAACCGGGGAAAGCCAGCGTGGTTATATACCAACGTAATTCGGGTTCCCCCTCTAGGGAACAGGAAGCTCAGTGTGGCATGGCAAAAACATTGGCAGCTTTAGCTCTGATACCGCTCATCGACCAGCAGCACACTTTCCTCCCGCTCCAGTTCGCTTTTCCCTTTGTTTCCTTTCTGACCACTTTCCTGCAATGTCACCCGTATCTATATGGTTTCATTTTACAGGGGGATTGCGAGCGGAGGTATTAAAAATGAACAAATAAAGTGAACTTGAAGAATCGTGCGTGATTTTCTTTGAAGAGAGAACTATGTTGCAAATGTAGGTCAATCCCTGTAACCATTCCGCATTTTAGGCATACATGTGATCAATCATGTGATAACTGCTCTCAAGGATTACTCTTACACTTCGCTGTAAGTAGGAGTAAGTCATCGACAAATGTGTCTTATGCTTTAAGCGAATGACTTTTTTTGCTCCTAGGGGCGGCCGTGGCTTGGTGGCAGAACGGTCGCCCGCCAAAGGTCAGCAGCTCGATCCCCCAGCCGTGCGTCGAAGTGTCCTTGAGCAAGATACTGAACCCCAAAATGCTCCCGAAGCTGCGCCTTCGGTTTGTGAATGTTCCCATATGTAAGTCGCTTTGGATAAAAGCGTGTCTGCTAAATGACTAAATGTAAATGTAAATTGGGTCTTGACAGAATTATTAGGTGCAATTCTTAGAAGGGCCCCAGCACAGGAGTACTGGTTGGCTCCTCAGCCTCAGGCATTATAAAGCTTTCGTCTTTCTGGTACTGTCTGCAGTGTACAGTATTTGATGGGAACCTGGAGGCGACAGGGTACATACACAATGCACAGGGAGCAGGGAGCAGTAATAGCAGCAATAGTTTGCCCTAGGGGGCCCCAAACAGGTTCCTCCAGCTATGTTAACTGCCACAGCTCATGTTCCCCGCTGATCATGTAAAACTATTGATTCACGCTCACTTTTAAAAACTAAATGCTGCCTCTAAGAATGCTCAAGGTATTTGAGGATCTATTTTAAATGATTAACGTGTGAAGAATATTGGTTGGACTTGTGCTGCAGTTGCAACCAGCGTTGTGTCTTGATTTCTCACCATCTCTGTCACTGCGTTCTGTACCAACAAAGGACTTTCAGAAACCTGGGTACGGTGTTTACATGCCACAGTATCCTGGTTTCTATCGGGAGTACTCCAGGTAGCATATCCAGGTTTCTCAAAACCAGGAAAAGGGCTTGTCCAGGTTTCTGAAACCAGGATATGATGTCTAGATGCACGTACACAACACATAACTGGGATTCGTCAAAAACCTGGTCTTAACCAGTATATTAGTGTGCATTTTGACGCACGTGTTGCCGTGCTGGAATACTGCACCACCTGGCGTTTACTGTCACGATTTTGAAACAGCTCTCGATCTCTCCCAAGATTTGGTGGGACGTTGCGGATTTAAAGGTATGGATGGACTGAACGCTCAAACACTCAGAAGTGTACTCACTGCTCTCTGAAAACGTACACAGTCTTAACCACTTCCAGGTGTCAGTTTTGAACAAATGTTTTTGTCCTGGCAGACGCAAAAACAAAAAAATCTTTGCTAGCTCCGGGCACAGAATTTCCTGCTGAGGATCTGCTCGCCATGCCCTTACCTTTTGGATACGTTGCTAGTGTTCAGGTAACTTTACTGCAGACTGTTTTACAAACCCCTTTTGGATATTTCGCTCACTCTCACATCGCAAGTTTCTTCACTGTTCTCAATAGTTTAGTAATGACATGTTTGTTTGTTTTTTACACTGTCATAACTCAGAAAATGGTGAAAAATGGACTCAAGTGGGGCGTGGTGACGTACTCTGATGCAGATGATGACACCAAAGGGTTCCTTGTGGGTCCGTTGAAGCCCGGGGAGGCCCACGAGAATGAAAGTTCAGAAAGTCAGAGTGCCCCTGAGCCCCCCTGTCTCCTACAAGATAGGCTTGGTGACATGCCACCACAGGGGCTACCCTCTCTGCTGGACACACTGTATCCACCAGCTAACAGCCAGGTAATGGAACATTTAATTTCATTTGAAATTTCTTCTCTGCGTCGGGGTAGATTTTCGAGGCCTGAACTAATTTAAGTAAAACTTCTGGTTTCCTTTTGTCAGACTGCGCGTCTTCATATTGGTTACTTGCGCAAACATGTCGTTCAAAGGTTACCGGGTGCTCGGCCTCCTCCCTGCAAACGTGACCATTGTGAAGGTACTAGCTCTTACATTCAAGTGAGAAATGACATTCTCTCCCTTCATGGTCACAACATCAGTGTGTAGAGGACCAAATGGGGTTAAACACGAGGAATTCCCAGCGTGACAGCGGAATACGTCTAATAATAATTAGTGGGATTTGTATATTTTCACTCCGCTACGCTCACTTGTGCGTTCCGTAAAGACTTTGTACAATTTGATGAAGTCACCTCAAAAGGAATGAGATGTTTTGAACGTTTGAGATGCTGTTTATTGCTGCGGACTCCAACATGTAATTTAACATCATTATTATGCTGGCTCCAAACTAAAATGATTCGGAGAATTTTGTAACACACACCAGGTACCGTGTAGTGAAGAGTTAAAATACCTGTAGCTGTATGTTGTACTCAGTAATATGAGAATTACAGTAGTAGGCCTAGCATCAAAAACCTGAACAAAGAAGGCTTCACAGGTTCAAACTCATTTGAAACCATTAAACCCAGCGGTTGAAACTTTTACACAGACTTTTGTTCTTCTTGATCATCATTTTCAGTGTTTTCACACACACACACAATTATATAGTCAAATTCACGTCATGTCAGATTTATGTAGTACAAGCTTGCAAAAAGCCTTCCTGATGGTAATTATCACTAAGATACAGGGTGCGACCATATTAGCAACGGTTCAGGTTTATATTTGAATGTTTACTTTTAACATTAATCTCACTGTAAAGGAGTCTGCGTAAAAACCTTACAATACAACTATGTTAAAGTTTTCTTTCCGTCACATGTTGTATGTTGAACGAGAACGACACTAAGCACTCATGGACCCTGGAAGACAGACCGACTCCAGCCAGAGTCAGGGAAACAGAGTTTAGTGTATTCTGAATGATTTTGTTGTTGCTATCAGCAAAGAACATACAATAGCTTCTGGAACAATGCATTCAACAAGATCAACAAGATCAACAAAGCTCAGACTGATACAGGTCTTCAACCTGTATTATAGTGTATTATACTTTTTGCTTAGTACTTAGTATCCTTGTGTGCACTGACGTGACAGTGAGCTGCTGTTACAAAGAGTTTGCCCTTGGGGATTAATAAAGTATTTCTGATTCTGATTCTGATTATTAGCACAGTCTTAGTCTTTTTAGCATCTAACTCTCCCACGACTCTCATATACCGTTTTTGTATATGAGTGCAGCCATCTGCTGCACTTCTACACACCAGCCACTAGATGGACCTCATATGTTATAGCTAAGACACATACTGTTTTATATTGCTTTGCAGCCACACAGACAGTGAGCCGGGTGTTTGTCTTTGACTGTGGTTTCACCTTTCAAATCATTCTAACTTCCAGGACAAAGAAAGTTGACCCTCCTCTGCAAAATACAAAAAAAAAAAGGGTCATTTACAAGTAAATAAAAGGTGAATAACACTTTCACCACTCATTTTATACTTAGTTTGCCAACAGATGATGTGTCTATTTGTCGTGCCGCTAATTCTACTATATAACCACGCTGGCTTAAATTTCCCAGCTGACACTTGCGGTAAGTGACCTCTTTTCCATCCTATTTCCATTTTAATGTCATATCATGTAGTTATATCAAACCTAATCAGAGCAGGAAGTTGGATTTGCTCGAGAACTCTTAGAGCTCCCTCACATGCTTAGACTACATTATATCCAAAATGCCTTTCTTTTAGTCTTTCTTTGTCAACTGCACATGCGAGCACACACATTTTTTCCTTAGAGAAAATGTGTTATCTAGAAAGTGTCCACTGGCTAAATAACTGAAATCATTTAGCCGGTTGTAGTTTTAGTTCTGCAAATGTGTCAAAGCCGCCCCCAAAGAGGAAATTAAACCCACTGGTTGCATTAATCCTCACTTGGCCCATGACCTCAGGCCACGTTCGCACCAAGTGTGGGGTTTAGTTGAACTCCGGAGTGTTTTCTCACTTGGTCAGCTGAGAGCATTTGAAATAAAGTAGCAGCGAGTAACCAAACGCCGTAAGACGGCAGAAAATGCGAGTCCCAGCTCTGCTCCAGGAGAGCTGTTGTCGCAGCTCATTAGAGAGGTGAGAAGAAACTGAACAAGCTACAGGAAACACGCTCAGCACATCAGGTTTCGTGTTTTTATGTATTCCTCTCATATCTCACCAGGCTGAGGATTTGTGCATTTTATAATCCGCCTGTCTCATGTTCCTCTCATGTTGCCTGTCTTGTTTAACCTGCTCACGTGTCTCTCTTTCTCTCTCTCTCTTTCCACTTTCCTGTCATCTTTTGCTGACACTTTTTTTATCTCATGACGCCCCTCCCTTTGTCTTGGAGGCTCGCCTGGCAACCCCTGCAGGCACTTGGCTGACACGGGAGGGTCGTCAGCTGATTAAGTTCACCTGGGCCCTTGGGCTATAAAAGCTGGCCCATGTGTTGACTCTGCGGCGCTCTTCCTACAGCAGCATCCACCCCGCATGAGTGTCTTTTGGACTTTGGTCTTATGATTTGTGTTAATTTTAGTTTAATGACTCTTGTTTTAAGTAAGTCTCTTGCGTGGACTCCCTACTTGTCGAAGTACGGGTTGACTGATATGGCTTCTTGTTTCAGATTGGTAATGCTTTATAATACAGCCCACAAATTGTAATTATTTGTGTAATTGTAAATGCAGTGTAATTATTTAGTACATATGGGGACGGGGTACCAATAAAATACCTACTGGGTACTTATACTGGGTCCAAGGGAAGAACACCGTTTATATTTTGCCTTTGAAAGTTTTAAATCACTAAGAAACACATATTTTAAAATGATGTGGTAGGCTGCTATTGTCACCTGGTAACATGAAACGTGGGGAAACAATGGTGATATTGCAGTGCAATTATTTTTGATGTCGTTTACATGACGATATACTGACAAAAGATTTTATTTTGTGAAATTATTTTGGATAACTTTTTAATCATCAAATCTTAAACAATAAAGGAGCCAAATACATACAGAATACATTTCACTCTTAAACAAACCTTACTAAGGTTTATTGGATGATTGGCCATTACCTTTTAGTGACAGTACGTTGCCATCATGACAAAGCACTGAAAATATGGGAGAAAGCTCCCTTATGAACTTTACGTATGGTGTTAAGTGCAAGGTTTGTTCTGGGACCTTTGCGAATTAAAGGATGACACTGAAATAGTTACAGTATATACTTTTTAAACCCGTTGCATTGTGTGTGAATTAAGCACACATGTATTTAATAAACTGTAACTTATAAACACAAATTTAAACAGAAATAACAAAGACCTTAAAACTAGATTTTAACTCAGGGCCCCTGTAGAAGATGAGGCCTCAAGTTCCGGTGTAAGGCAGGTGTCACCTTTCGGCCTCTATCATTTATTTATAATGCGCTCCAGTGGTGATTACAGTATTAACAAGCATATTTACAATGAGGTACATTACCACAAATGAATTGTGACATGGTGAACGTCGAGCCTTTGGGTTCTGGGGCCCTGGGGCATTTGGCCGCTTTGCCCAGTTTATGGTCAAGCCTTGGTGGAAATGGATTGAAATTCCCCACGCGAATCAGTTCAGGTTACGATCTTTCTATAAACATAGAGGGAGCTTTATATAAATGAGAGTTGGTTTCGATGTATCCTACAAATCAATGAGAATGCAATCATTCAAACTGCGTTACAACTATCATATCACAGCCTGTCAACACGCCAGTTTCCACATCTGCCTGTCTGCCATCTGCTCTGCAGCTACTTCAGTAATAGCTTGCAGCTGCATAGGAAGGAGCGGAGGGTGGGGGCGTGTGCGTGGAAGGAAAAACCCAGAGGGGCGAGCGGCAAAGCGAGGGCAGGCAGGCGGGGAGCGAGGAAGAAGAAAGGGGGGGGGGGGCGCGCTGAAAGCAGAGCTGTGATGCAGACAGCGAATCACATGAGCAGGGATCTGTTTACAAACTGAGCGCTGTGGACGAGGAAGGAGAGAGCAGCAGAGCGAGTGTGAGAATAAAAATACAGAAGGAGAGAGGAGCCTGGATCTGAACTAACATCAGCCGCATTGTCTTCCGGTGTTATATTCCTCCCTGTGTTCTTTGTTTCGGAGCAGGAGGGCAGGGGAAGATATGAGACGCTGCTTTCCACAGGAACACTGAGGCTGCCTGCCTGGCCGTGCTGCCGGGAAACCCATCAATGTCCTTCCCTTTGTCTCTCCATAATTGGACACGGCGGGTTTTCACGGCCAGAGAGGAGGAAAGCGACGTGGAGGTCTAAAAGGAGAGGACAGAGGAGAGAGAAGTAAGGAAGGGAGCGGAGAAAAGAATAGGAGGAAGGGAGGGAGAGACTCGTGACAATGTTTTGAAGGGGAGACAAAACAAAAAAGCGGGGACTGCGCTCGCCCAGAGGTACATAACCAGAGTGCTGGATGGGATTCAAAGTATATTTCCTCATACTGTCAAGCAACATTGGTGTATTTTTGTCCACAAGACTCACAGGTTCATCTCCAAGACTATTCTCTTTGTCTTTCAGTGGAGAACACACAGGGATACCTACATTTCTTTCTCTGATACATTTACAGTTGTTTGGGAGTCTAAATCTCAATTGAAGGGGATGTTTGTATCGCGTTTTTGGGGGGTAAATCATCACTGCAGACTGAGGTATCAGTGTTCGAATGAGCAACTGGTTATTTGGGTAATGTCTTCTCGAGGAAGTGGGAGTCTCTAATCAGGTCTGCTTTCCCCAGACCACAAGGATTTAACTCACTGCACAGCCGCTCTATCAACTATCAGGGTCCCCTTAACCTAAAAAGTAGTGGAAGAACAGGTCGACGCTTGCTCTTTTGTGGAAAGAAACGGACTTTATAATATTGGAGACGTCACGACCCCAAAGATTTTCTGGCTTTGCCAACCGAACATCTGCACATTTGATGCATCCTATCCAATGGTGCAACGGTAAGTGTCCTGGAGCCGTTTGCACTTAGTTTACACTAGTAATAACGGAAGTGCTTACTAAGTGGAGATTTATACACACATAAACAGAGTTGCACCACACAAACTAGTTCTACTTGGTACGTGCTTCGCCCTCTAATGGGCTTCGCTGTTGGTTTACCCCATCGAGGCTCCACCCCTGAGGCAGATCTTGGCACCCAATCAGGTGGTAGCATGCATGCCCGATAAAACACAGGCACGCCCGTTGCTGGACTCCCTGTTTCACGCAGCCAACTTGAGTCCAGACGCAGCACTCGGAAAACTTTGTCACCGTCCGGTGTTGCTGAGATGTTAAGTCCTGTTGACATTTCTCATTACCTGTTCAGCCTGCTCGCTCCCTCCCCCTAGCCAGACGCTGGGGAGGGAGGCAGCAGTGGCTAACTAGCCACGGTACTTGTGCCACGAGGAAGATGTCCAGCACGTCTGCGAGGAAGTTCCTGCGTTCCCGCCGCCTCTTTGACGACATACCGCACACGTCTGCTAACTGCTATGTTGGTGCCGGTTAGGATGCGCTACACTAGCTGGCCAGCTCTTGCTACATCATGACTTGCTAGCATTTGCTAATCTGGTTTAGCACTAACTAGCAACACTACTTCCCTCACTGGCTCACTTTTTCCTCAACCTGTCCCAGGACCGAGCAGGATGCGTGCAGCCCATGTCGGCTTCGGACTCATCTGCTGGGCTTGTTGACTCGGAAGGAACACGAGCGCCGGCCTTTTTCAGACTTCATACATGAGCTGTTTAGAAGCACCCCACCCCAAAGATGTGGTTGCTTTACCGCTCGCTAACTCAGGTGGGGTGAGTTGGGGGGAGGCAATGTCAGATGTTCGCGGGCTCCCCCAGCCTCTATGTCCCCTTCCCACGGGGCTCATTTCACCAGTAAAGAGCAAGCTAAGCACACTGATACACAGGCTGATTCAGATGCATGTGTTACGTTGTTAGAGGCACCCCATCGGGGTAAGAGGGAGGCTTCTGTCTCCCCAAATCAGGCGAGGTGAATAAAGGGAAGGCGATGTCTGATGCTCGTTCGTCCCTGGCCTCTCATTTTTATGTTTTGTTCTGCCAACAATGCTCCTCATCGAAGTGAATTTTGGAAAGGCAGCCCACTTGGGATGGGGTGACTTCTTCTCTCCTCATCTCATGTGAGGTGGATCATCTCCATGATCGCCGCCCGCTACCATGCCAGCCCACGCGCTGGGTGACAGCTCAGGTTCCCCTGCGATGGAATGAGTTCATCCCTGACATGTAGCATTTACTGTTCCAGTACTGACTCCCATTTCCATTGTTACCCTCCACCTTCACTTGTGCCCCTACCTGTGGCGCACAGGAGCGCACACCTGGGCTCCCACACGGGTAATAGGTTTATGATTATTCCCCGGTCCACTGTCACGGAAGGCGTCATCACCAAAGCGCGGCGTCCATCCTCCGGTTACTTTTCTCCCGTACTCCCGAGAGAAAGCGACATAAAGTGAGCCGTTTTTTTTCTCTGTCGTCACTTGCCGAGCTCAAAAGGGAGCCCAGCAACGGGTGCGCCGCTATATCACAGGGCATGCATGCTACCACCTGATTGGGCTGTGAGTGCAAACATCTGTCTAAGAGTGCTGAGGCGGAGGCGTGATGGGGTAAACCAAAAGTGTACCCCATCCTGTTAGAGGGCTACGCACGTACTCATAGAACTGAGTTACATCCAGGTACTATTTCTTACGTAGAGTTTAGTTGTTACTAAATATTCACACGCCCAGTAACCGCTACTCAACTAACAGAACTAACTGAAAGCTAACATTGGCCCGCTAATGTATAATGTTAAGATTTAAGAGTAAAATAAGTAACTTGATTAAAATTCTGTTCAATAACGATGTAAACTGGGAACATTTTAAATAGTTTTTCACAAAAATAAAACAATGTCCCTCAAATTACAAAACTTTAAGCCACAGAATGTTAGAGTAGTGTTGACTGAATTGACCTAAACCTGACATAGCTTAGGTTGGCTTAATTGGATTTCCCACTCATTCTAAACTACACGAATACTACTGATTCTGAGACACATAATTCTGCATTTGTGCATAAAAGTAATACCTGCTCCTGTTCCTTTTTGACAGTGTTCAGGTACAATCCTTTGCACAGTGGCCTACCTTTTAGCGTCCCGCTATATCAATGATTTACCAACATCGTGCTAAGATTACAGCTGCCTCCCCCTTCACCCAAACCTCCCGTCAAACCCTCTCTAGGACACCCCGCTGTACAACAGTCGACTGCACCCTCCTGCCGTGACCCCTGTCCATTAAACAATGACTTTTGAACCAAGGTGTCACCAGCACAGCATAAGTTGTGGCACACGAGCTTATGAAAGAGTTAACTAAGGCTGATCTGCGCCATGTGGAATGAAAACTGCCAGGTTCGAGCCCCTACGGGCAAAAGTCTTTCTCCCCGAGCTGAGTAACTAGCAAGAAGCAAGCGGAACGCATTCCTGTGTGACGCAAGGATGGTTGTAAAAGTTCACATGAAAGTGCTTTGCGGTGTCGGAGAAGTGCTTTTGCTGCGGGATCTATGATCTTTGTAATTATGTGTAAGGCTGATCCTGATTACGATGGATTTGTGCCATAAAGATTTTACATTACATCACATTCATTAGGCAGACATTTTTGTGCGACTTAAAGTAAAAATGCATTTGAAAACATGAATGCGTATTTGCATTATTACCAACAGTATGAGTGCCTTGTTCGTTGTCTGAAGAAAAGGTTGACTCAGAACACAGTCGGTTCAGACTGCTGGCCACATCCTTTTATGTTGATATGATGGATATGATGCAGTTTCATAACTAGTTGTATTTATTGTCAAAATTGTTAATACTTCACAGTCTGTAGGAAGTTTGAATTTAATTTTGACCATATAAATGTATATTTAATGGATAGTTCAGAATGCCATTTTCTAAATGCTGTTTCCAAAGCTTTTCACCCTGACAAGAATACAAATCTGAGGAAATATTGCATTTTCTTATTATAAAAATCCCCTGTGATTGCTGTGATACTGTGGCGGTACTGGCGTAACCCTAATACAACAGTATTTGTTTCTTTTCTGTTTTCATTCTTGATAACGTTTTGTCACGTGTCCCGTCCTCTCAGGGTGTCTGTGTGACCTTGGACTGCAGAACGTCGACCCCTACTGCAAGATGACATCTGAGGAGCTCTTCCACCTGCCGCTCAACGTCTATATCATCATCCTGGGCATTGGCCTCTTCATCCTCATGCTCAGCCTCATCTTCTGCTGCTACCTGTGCAGGTACAAGACAACGTCTTGCATACAATATCCCTGTTGTTTCTACCTGAAGAGGGATAGAGCAAGATCTCTACACGACAACTATTATCTATTATATCGACGGAAATTAAATGATCAAAACACTTATGCTTAAACTGCTTCAGGCTTGAAATGAATGACTTTAAAATTAAACTTTAACTGAACAAGACCTGAGTTTTAGTAGCCATAAGCAGACAAACAACTTACTGACCGACATCTAAGTCACAAAATAGCCCTAAGGGTAGTTTACACCCTCCGGTCACTGGTGGAATATATTTTCTACTCTCAATAAAGTATGTGACAAAACAAAGTCAGTTATTTCCTAGCAGTGAATGAAGGTTTCATCCATGGTCGGACTAATTTAATGAACCACAGCTGATTCGGGTAATGTGTCAATGCAGATGCCTCTCATTGTATTACACGGAAACACATGGTGCATTGTCTGTTGTTTGGCAAATCACAAAGGCTGGGATTAGGTCAATGTACTGCTGTCAACTTCCAGGATTTCTGGAAAAAACCTGTTCAACGTTTTACCTTTGCCAAACTGAAACGATAAAAATTGCCACTGGGGCAGAGGAGGCTCGTTTATTTTTACTTGTCTGCCAGAAATATATCTGAAAAAACTATAATAGGCTGTGGGGCTATGTAGAGTTGGTAGGAAGGTATCGCAATTATGAGTAAAGATTTGCACTGGTTCACCGAGCCCAAAATAACGGTCATCTATGTTTGCTTTCAGCAACTTATGCTCAACTCAAACAGAGTTTCAGTCAGAAGTCTGATACAAGGACACGTTCTTGAAAGTGCAGATCTGCTCGTGGTGAGTGTAGATGCACAGGCTGTTACTTGATTCCGGCATTGCGTGAATTCCAGGACTGCTGGAGGCAGAATCTCAGCTGATTCATACAGCATGACAAGACATGTCCCGAGGGAAGACAGATACGGACATAATAGAATTGTTATGACTCTAAATTGCAGCGTGATAAATGTGTTTTTTGTGTTTCCCAGACTCAGGCGACAAGGTGCAAGAGAACAGTATGGTTACAATGAGGTAATATGGTAATACTGTATCCAGTTTGACTAGTGTTTTTTGTCTGGTGAACTATTTGCATTTTCTCACAAATCCGTTCTTGTCGACAGGTTATTTTGAGAGGAGCGGGGAAGAAACTGAGCCTTCTTGGTGTAAGTTGAACAGAGGATGGACATGATGAAAACTGTTACAAAACGGTCAAAAGGAAAGGAGATAACCGAGGCTCACAGGCTAAATGGACGAAATGCATGTGGGAAACCTTCTGAAGCGGTTTGGTGACTCGAGTGTTTAAAATGTGGCTGCTTTAACGAGCTACAGTAAATCTGTAATTTGCAGGCTCCTCCAAAGTCGGATAGGAAGTAATGCGGATGGTGTAACTTTTAAGTTACCGTACATCATTTTGGCTATTTGTCAAGGTGGTTCTGTATGAGGAAAATCCCGATTACGAAGAGCAAGTCTTCTCCAACGTCTGCTAAAATTAGTGGCCGGTGAAAGTCCTCAATTTGAGAAACAAAGTGTTAGAGCCACAGACATTTTCAGGTGTGACAGTTTTCAATTGGGAATTATTTGTGTTTTACTTTAACCCATTAGCTTGTGACATTTTGCTTAGCTAGACACAGCAACTAGCTATCCCCTGGTATGTACACTGTTACGGTTTGACAGTTTTGTCTCAGAAGCTATATCCCAGTTTCATACTACATAACCGAGGATACTCAATGATGTGAGTCTGCAGACTGAATTAGCTTAATTTCAGAAAGTTGTATTGTCCTACAATTCACACAACAGAAATGGAGAAGCGACTCACAGGTAGCAGCAATCTGTAAAATGTGGGAGCTTCCAGAAGATCCTCTCCAAAAAACAAGTGATACATCTTTGGACAATAATTTTGATTCCTCTTTGTTAATATACCAAGTTTGAAATTTGCATTAGGCTAGTTTGACCTGTCGGTGCACCATTTCCATCATTCCCGTCATCGTTCTGACTGTAAATTCTGTACACTGGCTGAATTGAGGAGTTATGATAGTACTTCAATCAGGATACACTGTACTAACTGAAAATGGTTACGGTGACAGGCATGGCGGTTATGTACTGATTTCATTTCCCCTTTTCAGCAAACGTGTGCGGTGTGTTTAGAAGAGTTTCGCAGCAGGGACGAGCTTGGAGTGTGCCCGTGTTCCCATGCTTTTCACAAGAAGTAAGTTCGGCAACCGTGCCTGGTACTTATCAAGCCTTCATGAGACTGGACAGCTCCAGACTGTTTCACAAATTGGTAATCATGCAGCTAATTTTGTTGCCTCATACATTATGTTCGAGACCAAAGATGCAATCTACTGTGTTTTCAGTTGAAACCATGCGGCACAGCACTTTTGGAAAAGCCGTTGTGTCTGTGAATCCATTTTCAGTGGCTCCTTGGGCCACACTTTTTAAACCACAAAATATTATTCTGGCCTTGATTTTGTAAAACATTGGCGAAGACCCCTTGATGAGCAAAAATGTTGACTAACCAGTTTGAAGGAATGACTCCTAAATTCCACTTCGTGGTGGATTTCTGCCTTCTGATGCAGTGAGAAAGGTTTTCAGGGTGACCTACAGTAAATGACGAGCGAATTCCAGACAATGTACTGTATGTCCTTGCATGTTTGAACATGAGCATATTTTATGCAACTGAGACCTGTTTCTGCCCTGCAGTGGAGGTGTGTTTGCTTGTCCACTTTTCTCTGCCTGCATCACCAGTACCTGTGAACTGTGTATACACAACGTTTGAACTTCTGTTCCTTGCCTTCATACCTAAAGTTTCTACGTAGACCCTCCTGCCTAACTTTGCGTACTTTGTCTTCCTTGGAAATGACAAAACAAGGTAATGTGTCTCTCATCTCATCTGCTTTTCTCAGGTGTCTGCTGAAATGGTTAGAGATCCGCAGTGTCTGCCCCATGTGCAACAAGCCCATTTGTCGCCTCCAGCCTGAGCCCCCACAAGCACCTGAGCGGCCACAGAGTCTCCTGGAGGTCTGAGAGGGGAACGTATATCTGGCAGCACCTCACGCTCTCCAGTCAAGTCCTGTCACTATAGAGTGTCCAACAGATTGTAGTTTAAGTAATGCAAACATTTTTTGAGGCAGAGCTTCTTATATCATTGTTAAACCCTAAGTGCAGAACCAAAGAATACCTTTCAAACAATATGGGGGGGGGGTTAACACTGAGACAGCGGTGGTAATGGTAATGACTCTTCACTAATACTTGATATGGCATTAGGATAGCAGATTAAGGCTAACTATCAGGCCAAGATTTTGGCAATTTTCAGTACATAGCCCGATTCTTAAGCTAATAAGTGCCTTAAAGCTGCAGATCCTCTAAAGGCCACTAAAAAAACAAATTCAGACTGGGTCATCAAGATTGGTGGTCAGCTCGCTAATTCCACTTGCGTGTATTGGTGTCTTTCAAAATAGTTTTTTTTCAGAGGATAAAGGCTTAAAGAGTGCTACGCTTGCTCGACTGGCGGGTTCTGCCATTTAATTTGACTGACTTTACTCGTTTTCATATTAAATAACAAAGCAAAAGGAGATTTACAGGAACCGAATTCTCACAACGGAATCAGGCATTTAGCGTCTATATCATGTACATTACTTTATGCTGAAAAGTACCACAATGCAATGCTTCACGTTTGCTGTCGTTATGAGAGACTCCACCTTTCAGCAATAGCACACAATGACGATGATTCCTAAGTGTGTGAAAACCCAAGTTTACTCCCTGTTATAGATATGTTATGTAGGAAATAGTGAATGAGCGAACAATTGAGGACACAGCCCTGACTTTTCGGGTTCCACTTAACTGCCAAGCTCACAGTCAGCCATAAATCCTGAACCAGGCTTCAAAAGGCTCATTCTCGATCTAAGGGATGACATCACAAATGCTACTACCACATTTTTCTACAGCCCATTTTGTCATCATCATCATGAACATCGTGGCATCGGTGGCATCATTATCAGAGTGTGGAGATACCAGCTTGCTGGGAAGTGTGCAAATCCCTTATTGGAGAGGCAAGTTGGGTCCGACAAGACACTTGTAGCTTTTATGTGTCTTCTACTTGTGCCACCCAAACAGATGTGTTGGTCCCTCTGCATTTTGAGGTTCTTGCTGTAACCCAACTAATGGGATTATTTCTGCCTCCAGAGCAGCTCTGCCTCTGAGAAGTGTTTGTATGACGATCTGCAGGCCACTCGTTTTCAGTTTGCCAAAAGAAATGACATGCAGCGCCACACGAATGTGTCGTGTCTTTCACCGCAACGCAAGAGCCTGGAGCTCGGAAAGAAGACGATTCAACCACCAGACACCAGCTTTGAAGATATCAGGACCTCCTTTGGCTGATTGTTGCCCCAGGTTTGATGGCAAATTCAGAAACTGTCATGAAAGATGTGCAGTTGTGAAAAAGAGGACTTTTAACAGAACAGGACAATTGTAAACTAACAAGAATCGGGGGGGGGGGGTGTATTTTGGCTGCAATCATCCATTGTCTCCGAGTCAATCAGCTCCATCCTACAGTGTGTTGCCAAGCTGAGTGAATGTAGTGAAGCCCTAAATGGCAAGCCAGTTGAGTCAAATAGGATCTGATAGAAATGCCTGTTCAGCAACAACTAAGGGTCCTAAGTGACTCAACCACTAAAATAATACCTATATACATGGTTTTTAAGTTATTTTTAAGGAACTGTTTTGTATCATATCTGGCTTTCAGTAAAAGGTATTGTGTGTCAGTGCTGCGTGAAACACTTTGACTGTCATTTGACCAAATAGTTGGATGTCATCGTTGCTAGCGGGACAGAATTGAACCAACCCTTCTTCAACAAAATCTTCGCTCCCAATGTGTAAGAGCTGCTCTGTACTGTAGCGATATAAATAGAGACACTGGCACTGATATGAAGAGCCTGTTTGAGCTGGTTTCTTGTCTGAGTGAGGTGCACCATAAACATCCTTCTCTGTTTGTACCACGTAATATACTATGAGTACTGTGTAAATTGTAAATGCTTTTAAATTTTCCGACTTTAGAAAAAAAATATATAACCAGTGTTTTGATAAGGTCACTTGGATCCGAGTCATTTTTTTGTAGATTTGCCACACGTTGACATGTAAAACAGTTTATAATATATGGAAAGGTTACAACGACGTGCTGTTTGTTTCAGGAGGTTTTAACTGATATTACCAACTGTGTGTGTATGTGACTGAAGGGTTTCCACCAATAAGGTGCCACCTCTGATACATACATGTGCCTGAAACAGGTTGTTTAAGTTCATCTTGTAATGAAATTCCAGCAGGCTGTATGCTGTGAGGCGTAATGCTGACTCTACAGTCGACTATGTGCTTTAGCCATAGTAGCACGCCGTTACTTCAGGGATGGCAATGGCACCAACTACTCTCTCTGCTCGCAACAAGTACCGGATGAATTGCCATGACACTCTAGGAAATGGTAAATGGACTGCATTTATATAGCGATTTTCTAGTCTACAGACCGCTCAAAGCGCCTTACAATACATGCCAACATTCAACCATTCGCACACACACATTCATACACCGATGCAGGGTGCCAACCGGCTCATCAGTGGTTCGGGGTTCAGTTAGTGACTGCTCGGGGACACGTCGACGCTCTCTGAGCGAGAGACCTTCCGACCTTGCCTAGTTTAACATGCCTAGTGCAACTATGAGGTGGACATTTGTAGTTTCTTGTGAAATGTCTTGACGACGTTTGGATAGATTGCCATGAAATTTGGTACAGACTTTCATTTCCCCCTCAGGATGAACTGTAATAACTTTGGTGATCGCTAAACATGTCCTCTAGCACAGGTCAAATTAATAATTTATGCAATACTTTGGTTTATGGCCAAATACCTGCCAAACTAATGACATTCATCAACCTCGGCCGAACTTGTACCTGCTAACACGCTTAAATAAGACGGTTAACATGGTCATTACACCTGCTAAACATAAGCGTGTTAGCATTGTCATCGTAAGCATGTTCGCATGCCTGACATTAGCATTTCGAAGCAAAGCACTGCTGCACTCTTTGTCTTGTTGGGTAAAGGTCAGTGGAGGGTAAATAACTTAAATTTGTTCTTCTAATAATTTGAGAAGAAGTTCTTCTTTCCAGAAGAAGACTTAAAATAAAAAGAAAACAGTTCCATCTCTGTTAAATTCTTATTGCCAGTCCGTGCTGTCTTTAGCACAGGTTTCTACATTGCCATATTGACAAAGTCCGTCAGGGTGTTTGCATTTAGTTTTCATGTAGTTTTAGTTTTCAAACCCAAAAGCCAATGCCCAAGTCGCAGTGTAGTTCTAAAAACTTCACCCCTATTCACAGGTCTCATATACTGTGTATCCCTTTCCTTTTTCCACAACAGTCTTGTGAATTTGGGGCTTTGGAGGAGTCCCTAATCAGAGACAGAATAGTGCGTGGGAGGTGGACTTCTCTCTCGAATAAGTATGAACAGGAAAGCAAATATGTGCTTGTAAGACAAACATAAGTCACAAGAGGGGAAGATAAAAGAAAAGTTTAAATGCAAAAGTTATGGAAATGAAAATGCACCACAGAGCTGTACAGCATTTGGCAAACCATGCCAAAAATTGTGAAAACAACGACCTACTTGGCTAGGATGTGTAATGCAAAGAAGGTGCATGCAGTCACCAGAAGCGATGCTAGTGATGAGGCAAAAGAGCTCTTTGTTGGTGTAGTTCATTCGGATGAAACAGACCAGAATGACACAGAAATAGATGAGGGGACCGAAAAATGTGAAAACGGAGAACCAAAGACATGAACCTCAAACTCGACACTGGTGCTCAGGCAAATGTCGCATCATTCAGCCTGTTTCGATAAAGCTGAGGAAAATGCTGACAAATGACATAAGTCCGACTGTCAGCCTACACTGGACAGAATATTGCAGTTAAAGGGAAACGCGATCGGCAGGTGAAACACAGGAAGATGTTGCATGTGCTCACATTCTTTGTGGTAAAGAGAAAAGTAAAGCCAATATCGGGCCTCAAGGCCTGTGAGGAAATGCACATGAATCGAAGTAATAAAATGGAGTTGAAGCAGTTGTCAACAAAGATGACAACACAGATGATTTACTCTGAGTATAAAAATAAAGTCTTTCGGGGCCTGGGCTGCCAAAAAGGAGAGACGTAAGACTGGAAGAGAATGCTGTGCCAAAAGTAGACCCTCCAAGGAAAATACCTGTTTGCTCTGGTTTCTGGCAAATCAAACACAATTACAAAAGCTCTCGTCTATGCACATTCAGTGCCCTGATTTGGACGCGATCGATTCTTAAGGCTTCCCTTTGGTTTTCCAGAGGACAGTGAACCAGTTTTGTCAAGGACTGGATGTTGTGGAAACATACATCGACGACATCCTGCTCATGGGGTGACACTACAGAACAACACAGTAAGAGACTGAAACAAGTTCTGGAACGAGCCAGAGCTAAGAACCTGATACTAAAGCAAGGGAAATGCAACGTAGGACTGGAGGAAATTAAATATCTGGGACACATTCAATCTAGCGATGGACTGAAATCAGACCAGTAAGGTGGAGGCAATAGAGAACGTGCCAATCCCAGAGTGCAAAAAAGTCGTGGAATGGTAACGTATCTTAGGAAATGTATTCCAAATCTCTTTGACCATACGGCACTGCTCAGGGAGATCACACAGGATGATGTGGTGTGGCACTGGGAGAAGGAGCATGAAGGTGCTCAGACCAAGCTGAAAACAAGGCTCACGGAAGGACCTGTATTGAAATATTATGACCCCAAGCTACCTGTGAAACTGTCCATCGCTCAGGAGCTTTTGCTTCTACCGGAAGAAAAACCTGCTGCGTGTGCCTCAAGAGCCATGAGGGAAACAGACCACAACGCCATGCACACATTGAGAAAGAAATGCGGGCAGTAGTTCTTGGACTTGAAAGATTTTATCAGTTTTTCCACGGCAAAGAAACTGAAGTCGAATCTGATCACAAACCACTCGAGGTCATTCCAAAAACAGGTTACTGTTGAGAACACAAAAGCACACGTGCAATGCGATTGTAGCAAGCTTGCCCGTGTCTGTTGACAAGCTACAACACATTAGGAGGGAGGCTGCCGATAACGCGTTAGACACCGAGGCAGGTGGTACATGCAGGCTGGCCCGAAAAGGAGGAGCCAAATCCCCAGAAACATTCAAGACTACTGGAAGACAGCCCGTGTTATGATGGAATCAAAGGGGAGATGGAATCATTATACCACAGTCACTGAGACAAGACATGCTTGATCGCAATCACGAGCGTCACTTTGGGATTGAAAACTGCGGTGAGGAGGGCGAGAGGGGATCTCCTCTTTTGGCCAGGAATGTCCACACAAATAACAGAGCTGGTGAGCAGTCGTTCAGTATAGAAAGGCACAATCCAACGAGCCACCGCAGCCACACCGTGTACCCCGGAGGCGCCCTGGGAGCAGCGTGGCGTCGATCTCGGCGCGTACAACAAACGTGAGGACTTGCTTATTGCAGATTATTACTCGAACTTCATGGAGGCTGAGTTTCTGAGAAAAGACACTAGAGGCGAAACGTCGGATATGACAGTTTGCGGGCCATAACTCGCACACGTGCAAAGATAAGACTGAAAATGACACAGGATCAAGAGCCTGACAATATCACAACATAGACATATTACGTGTTTATTACAGGACAAGTGGCCTGTCAAAACATCAAGTGGGAGAATAGTTAAGAAGCCCATAAGATAGAGAGATGACTAAATGCTTATATAAGTGTTTAACATGCAAAAAAGAAAAACTACAGACAGACGAGTGTCATACTTTTGTTTTCCCTGAACAGAAAGAGAATGTGATGTGTAATTGTTTGATATATTTTCTTGGAAGGAAGGCAATAATTTAAACACGCCGAATGTACAAACTCGACAGCGACTGCCTGGTGGAGGTTCGTCGGTAAACTTTGGTTGACATGCACCTCACGTCTCTGGTGTCTTGGCTGTAGTAAGAGCACAACAGTCTCCCTCAGGTTTTCCTGACAAAATATTCATAGATTCCTTTGAAGGGACTCTTAAGCAATTTCATCGGCAATTTCATTTCGCCCAACCCCTGCAGTGTCTTGGCACCCACAGAACAACCCACAAGTCACACCATCTTTCATCACCATTGATTCCATTGCGTGAGTCCTTCCTGATGTCGCTAGAACAAGTAAATACGAAACGATCATGCAGGTACAGTGCGACGATGCACACATGGTTGCGAAAGTGTGCGGGCCAACACAAACACAGACAACACACAGTTATTGCACACCGTGAGCAGATGTCTGGAAATTCCCTGCTCAGTAGTGACACATGACAGGATATTTGCACAAGCACACAACAAGCGTGTCATGAAAGGGTTTCTAGGATGCTGATCTTCCATTGTTGACAGTGACTAACTGCATGACTCGCGAAGACACCTGAAACGCTAAGAGGCTGAATTTGACACCCAAAAACACAGCACTTCAAATGTTCTATATTCCCACAGGCACCCTTTGGCAGATAGAAAGTAGTCCACACCTTCCTCACAAAGAAAACCTCTCAAAAGTAAATATTTAACCACAAGAGGTCCCAGATATCAGTGAGCATTCAGTGTTCTGCACATAAACGGCCTGATTACGCCCAGTGGAGGGTATGTTTAGAGGATTGTAAAGAGGATTATCATGAATGGAAATGACTGATCCATCACCGCAAACACCTCTCGCTAAACCTCTCAGGTTCACAAGTCAAGTCAATTTTGTTTATATAAGCCAATAGCACAAATCACCCGTTTACCTCAAGGGTCCTTACACATCTGTACAGCATACAGCCCCACATCCTCCACACCATCCACACAAAACTCCCAAGGGGCAAAGCTCAAGGACACCATTCATACAGACAGGGGAAAGAAAAACAAACCCACGGAGGGGGAGAGAGACAAGGACACCGTGCGCACGAGGCAGAGAGAGAGGGAGAGAGAGAGAGAGAAAGAGAGAGCGAGAGATGGGCGCACAGCTGCGTGTTTAATGTTCTTTAATTGTAGATGCTTTGATCTTCTGTTGTGAATCGAGTGTGTACACACGACATCTACTTCCTGTCTGTCCGTCCTGGGAGAGGGATCCCTCCCCTGTTGCTCTTCCTGAGGTTTCTGTCATTTCTTTCCCCTGTTAAAAGGGTTTTTGTCGGGTAGCTTTTCCTCATTCGAGTCGAGGGTCTAAGGACAGAGGGTGTCGTATGTTGTACAGATCGTAAAGCCCTTTGAGGCAAAATTGTGATTTGTGATGTTGGGCTGTACAAATCAAATTGAATTGAATTGATCTGAATGTGCTGATCACATAACACCAAGACTCTTGCTTGTCAATTCACACAGCTGATTCCCAAAAACTGATAATGTATTGCGACCAAATAGAATTAAATATGACTTCATTGGTTATTTCATGTTGGCAGCTTCAAATCGGACTTAATGGTAAACCAACTGTCACAGAGTTGCTGTGTGCAGCTTCAGCTAAGCTGGAACATCAGCCAGCACCTAGAAAAAACAAGCTTGTGTTGAAAACAGAGGCATTTATAATGTTAGACCTGTATTTGAGCTAAAGGTTGATGCACAGCTTTGCATGAGTGTGAGGAGGAGTGCAAATTCTACAATCACACGGTAGAATTTGAAACGACTCTTGTATTATTTAGAAGTCAACATTCTTATATGTGACTATTTGTTCTGCCAAAAGGTATATTAAAATAAAGGCATTCGGTATTTCTCCAATAAAAAGATGTCCTGTCATTGTGGAGACGGCTTTACATAACTAAGACAATCAATATAGGATTTACAGAAAAGATACTGTTGAACTACTATAGAAAGTACGAACACATATTAAGAAAAGGATACCAATATGTGCTGGAGATGTTGAGACTCATGGCCTCAGTATTTCTAATATCCTGGCCCTCCACCGGCTACTGCACTCATTTGCACTTATTGCCACTAAATATAATAAACATGAGTTATTAAACTAAACTTTTTTTTTCCCCCCACAAGAGACGGTTGACAAGCTTCACTTGTGGGCAACTTGGGGTGCTCTGGTAGCGTGTTGCATGTCATTCCCTCATTCCCCACCTCTCTCCCCATTTATGCATTTGACGGGGACAGAACAATCGGACGTTGCCACCAGAAGGCAGCCGGTGTCTCGTCTTTCTAGCCACAGGCTCCTTTACAACCCCCGCCCCTGGTTAGGCTTTTAAGAATATACAAAATAAGAAAAACCAAAAAGAAAATCCACGTCGTTGCCTGGATTCATTCCATTCATCATCACTCATCCCTCGCTCTCTCATCTCTGCCGCACGCGCACGCACTCTTTGTCCCACACACCTGTGCGACCTCTGACCCACGAGGCCACTTTCTCCCAAGCACGAACATTTCCTCTACCTCCATACGGGGCGTTTGACTCGGCCGCTCGTTACCTGCCGACGGTCCTCAGAGGCTCTGGTGCGACGGACAGCGCGCGTCATCAGCTGCGTCACACGGGCACGCGCAGGCTGATTCCGGACCACTGTGTGCAAAGCAGACAGAGGGCAAGGTGCGATGCTGCCGTACATAAGTGCAATGGAAAACTAAAAAAAAAACTAAAAAAGAAGTTGAAATAATTTGATAGTCTTCCTCAGAATATCCACAAATGTTGGATTAGTGGTACACATGACTGATAAATGAATGAGCTCAGACCGCCTTGGTTTGTATAACGGTCATTAAGGAGTGGAGTACGTTGATTCATGCTATCAGCTATAAAGGGTGCATTGTAGAAGGTGGGGGTGACGGATTGGTCCCCCCCCCCCACAATAACATTAGGGCTTAGGCGTGTCCAAAGTGAAAACACCACCAGTCTTGCCAGTATAAATACACACAATGTACACTCAAACATGTTGTGTGTACTGTCAGTGGATCAGTGGTTGCCCATCTCAGGACTCTCCCATTTACCGGAGCATGACGCAGAACTGATGGATGAATGAATTCACTGCACCTATATAAGCCGTGCATGCAGTTACAGCCTTACAGCCTTTACAAACGGGTGTTTCGTGGCCAGAAACACTGCAGTAGCTATGGTTTCTTTTTTGGTGTTTGGTTTCCCATCTCCCATAAACAAACGTGATATGAACTGTGTCCTGAAGGAATGTCTGTGCTGCCCAGACGTGCTGCTGGGACTGTCTATTAGCGGATGTCCCGTCTCTCCCTGTGGGCATGCCACTGCGACGCCTCAAGACCTCTGTCCAGAATATGCAAGACGCCACACAGAGCCCTCTGGACACAGATAAGTGTCATGTAACACGGGGTGGGAAATATATTTTTACTCTGTCTTAACTGCTTACTGCATGGAGCCATGTGCAACTGTGGGAAACGTCTATATGGCAGATGACTGCAATGAATGTTTGCAATTAATTGCCAAATAAACCAGAAGATTTCTTCCTTGACACTGTAATCAAAACATTTTTAATTGGTGGATCTACAGATAGTGTTGTCCGCTGAAAGGTGAAAGTTAGTGGATGCATTTGTCCATATTAAATGTTATTATTCTGGGCACATATTGCACACGTAAAATGTTTGCTTTAAACACGCGCTGCAATATTTGCTTTGTGCTTCTTTCAGCAGCAAATACCTCCCCATTGTGATGCCAACAAAAACAAAACAAAAGGTAAGAGGGGAAAAAAAAAACAGACACATAATTAATGCAGACACGCACAAAGGAACAACACAGGAATTACTTCTGCTCTTCAAGAAAAGGGACTTTTTGTAAATCTTGCATTGTGCGTAATTAGGCCATGCGCTTCGAGCGCCCCCTGCTGGCAAGGGTAGACCCGTGGTCCCCGTGTGCTACGTATATCTATGCCCGTGTACTGCTATCACCACAAATATTAGAGAAATACTGCTGAGCTATATTTTGTTATAATTTATGCTCAGTTCAGTCATTCTTTGATTCATCCAACTCTGTTAAATTGAATCCACCAGCTGGCCTTTCTTATTTGTTCGTGGGCCTGTATTTTCTTTATACACGGCTACAGGTTAAATTATTAAGGGGGGGGGGTGACGTACAGCTCATAAAACGGGTTGGTTGTTGCGTGGAATCCGTAGACCGCATGAAACAGTGGAATCGAACTCCTCTGGTCACGTTTATTCTGAAGGGTCCAGGCCGGAAGTCGGGTTATTGTTGCCGCTCGCGGCGCGCGAGCGAGGGAAACTGAGTCGCTAACGTGAGCGTGGAGGAGGCAACAAAGTGAATAAAGTTAGGAAGTAATCTTATTTCCTGTTAAAGTGCTCGTTCTTGTGTAGTACTATCACGGACTGAGCCGTCTAACCTAACCGGTGTCGGTAACGTTGACAAGGGAGCTGTAGCGGCTGTCTCTTACGCGCGTGCGTTTATGTTTTTTTTTGTTGTTGTTTTTTTACGTACTAATAAGCAAGCTAGCTAACGTTAGCTAGCCGGCGCGGCTAACTCACCGCGCGCTTCCTGGCAAAGGGAGGTTTGTTTGTTTTCTTTCGTGCTGTTAGCAGATGTTGGAGATGTCGCCGCCTCCGCGTGGCGGCAGAAGCCCCGAGGGGTCAACGAACACGTCAGACGGCGATTCGGAAGACGAGGTAACGTTAACGCTGCGTTCGCGAGACATTTCTGTCGTGCCGAAGGTCTCTTTTCCTTCACTTCATTCATAACGAAGACGCCGTTTTCATCTGCGTCGTTTTCTGACAACTGCCACAAATATACCCCGTGTTTTGGGGGGCTGCCCCGCCGCCTAGTGAACTTATCGACGTATGTTTCACACTATTTAAATGTGGCTGTCTTAATAAAGCTGTAACTTAACTGCTGCCTGTGATTTGTTGTTTACTTTCCCGCAGCCCAAGCTCCCCCTCAATCAGTTTTATCCATATATCCGCTGCGCCCTTTGCTGCGGCTTCCTTATCGATGCCACCACCATCACAGAGTGCCTGCACACGTGTGAGTCACAGAGCCCGGCTGATATTGGCTTATCACTGATACACCTGTATCAGCATGATTGTGTGTGTGTGTGTATACATGTAGGCAGGAAAGACATTTCAGTACTTAAAAAAACGTTTGTGTTTACGTAAAAAGTAATATTGGCTATATATTTATGTATGTGGATTATTTGAACTCATTTCATTTCATTTATTACACAGGAAAGATTAAAAAGTAACTTTTAAGGTACAATTTAAACGGGCCTGACTCAGGTTCCTGTTCTGCAGAACGTAAAACGTAAAACCCAATTTACAACACAAAGTTAAAAAAAACAAAAACAAAACACTTATACAGGACATTAGCAAACGAATACCAACAACTAAAAACAACAGTACAAACGGTGCAAAGTGAAGCAGGACAACCAACAAACGGTCAGTGAGCACTTGTTCGGAAGAAATTCAGATCTACGACGGCCTCAAGAGTCCGTGTTAGTCTTGCTGTGCCCCGTACGTAAGGTCCTGACTGTGTCTCACATCGCCCTTGTGTTTTTATTTTGTCCCAAGTTTGCAAAAGCTGCATCGTGAAGCACTTTTTCTACGGCAACAGGTGTCCCACATGCAGCATTGTAGTCCACCAAACGCAACCACTTTACAACATAAGGTAGGCCCCCAGGTCTTTTCATTCTTGATGCATTTGCACATCACCTTCTGTTCACTGGATAGACCAGTTTTTTTTTTTCCCCATAGTTGTGTTTAAATTGTTCAGAAGGGAAAAGTCATTAAAAGTGTGAGTAAGAACTTCTTTAAGGTTAGTTTATTTTCAAAAGTTTGATGCGGTGAATCGTAAAATTGAGGTGCTGAAATGAATTAATTTTAAGGATCGGAAATCTGCTGCCACTCAGATCTGTGACAAAGCTGTCAGCGTTAAGCTTCAAACACCTTTCTTCTGTCTTCCTGCAGGCCTGACCGACAACTGCAGGACATTGTTTACAAAATGGTTCCCTTCCTGGAGGAGTGTAAGTACAGTATATGTACAGTCAGATGTATTTAGCGTGATTCATGTACATTACGTGTCATTTTCAGTTAAAATTGTAATGTGAACTTGTGTTTTTTTTTTGTACCACAGTTGAAAGAGAACAAATAAGTAACTTCTACAAAGAGAGAGGGCTGGATGTGCCTAAACCAGGTAAAATATTTCAGCCTTACTTGTGTCCTAACTGCATGCGATGCGAGCGCCCGTGACAAAATCTGTTAAATTGCATAGTTGCTTTGAGCTGAACGTTTGTCGGACACCCTGTTTCTATTTGTTCCTGTTTAAATGAGGAGTTTGACCTAAATAAGGTGGCAGCTGGCTGGAAGGAGGGAGATGGAAGCTTCTAGTAAGATTAATTTTTGTGTGTTTTCTCTCGCGATTCTTAAGAAGAGAAAATATCTAAGTATCGCAATATGAAACGTGTCTGTTCTGTTTTGAAAAGTAGGCCTACAAACGTAACTAGTTAGCAAGTACTCACCCATCTTTTACATGAGTGGTTGGCCTATCGTAGAGAAATCGGTGTCTGCGTTCATGTTATCCAATATAAGCCAAAATAAAAGCTGTTTTCTTCCCAGTATATTAGGCAGGAAGAAAGGCTTGTGTTAACGCATTGGTGTCACTACAAAGCTCATCCAGCAGACTGTGCTGTAACTACAGTGGTAAGCAGCGTGAAATGAGAGCAATGACGCGGCTCTGAAGAACTTGCGTCATACCAGTAAACTACAGCTGGTGTCATGAGACGTAAACAGCCACCTCACTAATGGTTAAAACTATAAAACGGCATAAAAGTGACACCAACCAACATAAACCATCATGTTCTGAGCAGACACATCCCAAACACTAACAACAGTAATGTTTGCATTTTGAAACATAAAGACCGCTAACCTAACAAACTGCTTTCAGCGCTGGACAGTGCATGCTGGGAAATGTGGGCTGTCACCATGGCTACAACACTCTCAGCACGTGTAGTAGAGTGCCGTGTGCAAACTGAACTAGTTTGTGAAATACGTTGCTGGAAAGTTAACAATGAACCCATCGTTTCCCCCTTTCAAGATAACTAATACAACCCTGTCACTCACTCAGAGCATCTCTTCATCATGCTGCATCTCAGCAGACAACGGTGCCGTGGTGGTTTGAGTCTGCTGAGTGTTGACTTCATGCTGCATTGTTACCTAGTAGGTGAGATGCAATGCTGGAAAGAAAATAAATAACGTCAGGAGCCCTTTTTTTTCCCACCGGGAACGTTTATAGCAGAGGCGCTGTTTGTCTCTCGACGCAGCAGCAACGAACGATGACTTCATGTTTGTGACCGTTGAAATAATAATGGTTCAGAATCGGAACAAAGCTGAAAGCATGAATCTCACAGCTTGACAGAGAATATGTGGATTGGTAGAGAGCAGTGGTGGAATGGAAATAAGTACATTTAGTACAATTTAGAGTTGCCTGTACTTTACTTGAGTATTTTCATGGCATTTTCTGCTACTTCAGACTGCTACCGAACAGTGCTGATGTTTATTTAGCTATTTATTCTTTATTTTCTCAGTGTTCATTTCTAGAATTGGTTGACAATGTATATGTTAAATTATTTAACATGTTAAAGAATATTTAACTTAAACATTCTTTAAGACAGTTATTTGTTTAAGAAAGCAGCCGTCTGAGTACCTTTGCAAAGGCATATCAGTGCACAATCCTCATAGAAAAGGTCTATTTTTATTCCAGCTCAAAAAGTCACTTTATCTGTAATTGGTGAACGTCCCCTCTGAAATCGGTATCGGTTGGGCTGTACTTCTAAGGACTGTAGTAAGAGGAAGAAAAGAGTGATTGACCATCCCACAACCACATTCAGTGTTGCACAATGTTTTTGACACTTTTAGCTTCAGTGTTTTCATTTTGCATTTAAATCTGAGCATTAATGAACTGGAAGTCCAAAGATGGAGATTTTCTGCACAACAGTAGCAAACGCTTGAGCGTTTGAATTGCCCTGTGTTTTCTCCTTCCTGCTGTGCAGTGGTGGTCTCCCCTCCGGGTGCCGTTGTGTTAAGGAGGCAGAAGAAGGATAACATTCCCCAGTCTGTGTTCTCCATTCCTCCTGAGCTGGATGTATCTCTGCTGCTGGATTTTGTTGGGTGAGGACCTCACCGGGCAGTTCTCTGTCCAGCGTTAGCTACAGCTGGCTACAGTAAGCCATGCCAGGGAGTCCACTTGCACAATACCAGGACCCTGAAGCTCGCAGCCCTTTTTAATCACACCTATGCTCAAATGTCTGTTGTGAAAATGGCCAAGTGCTAGGCATAATGTGTACTCCATGCCCCCCCCCCTTTTTATTTTAAAGACAAAAAGAATATAAACTCACAAGTTCAGTGCAAAGGCAGTACTGTGACAGCCAGTTGTAACTCGTTCTCATTGGTGGGAATCACCTTAAATACACAAGATAAGAGAGGTAACAAGGTCTAGTTCAAAGGATAGGGGCTTTGCTTTTGGCCTGTAGACATAAACACTGACTGACTGACCTGAATTTGGCTCGCGGTGACCACGTCTTCTGCTTTGAGGGAAACGGGGAACCCAGTTTGTAGCGTGAATGAAATTATGATGCAGTTACGTAGACATGCCACCAGATGGCCCCGCTGTCTTACATTGACTGCTTGCTTAGTACCAAAATGTTGTGCTTAACTGTATATTGACTCTTGTTTTGTTTTCAGGGCTGAAGAGGGCATCAGTAACTTTAAGGTAATGACTTCAAATAGTTAATAACAGGTATTTATTACAGTTTCTATTAGATTATAATAGATGATAGTGCCCTGTAACCGCAACCCGCAAGACAAGATGGATGATAACATTATAAAGGTTTCACTAAAGGCTGCACCCACGCCTGATGATCAATTAGGATATGCCTGATCGCGCTATCTCGTAATTACAGTCTGTCGGTGGGTTGGGATAAACACTGAGATAAAAGCTCTGTAGAGCTGCTGTGAGTTACATGTCATTTGATATAGTGTTAATATGAACATTTTTCTTTAGTTTAAAGTGGAATTTTTAAACCCCGTAAGCCGTGTTTTGACGGTTGCACCAAATAGGAATATTGTGTCACACGTGTATAATAACCAGCATCATTAAGTTGTTTTTTTTTCCCCCCAGTTTCACAGTTTTAAATGACACTGCTTCAATTTAATTCTGTGTAGTTTTTGATGAATTGCATTATTCCACCCTGACCGCCCTGTCACTGTCTAGCCATTAGAGAGGCGGTACGTTCGTGTGTCGGGCGAGGCCACGATCCGCCACGTGGAGCTGTTCATCAGGAGGAAGATGGAGCTGAGCCCAACCTGCCAGGTGAGTCTGCCAGGCTTACAGCTAATGAGTTCACAAAGTGACACGACCACAGTCTTGATCCTGATTGTTGCTTCAGACGGAATTGGAAGCGGGACTGCAAAGGAAGTCGGCATTACAGTGTAGCGTAGGCGTGCCCAGTGACCAGGGTCACACTGGTGTATGTAAGTGAGTGGGTGCTTTTACGTATTGGAAGGCAGCCATTTCGTAATTCCGTAATGGCCAAACGTTTTGACAAAATGTTGTGCAGCCAGGAAGCGTATGACCTAACTACACCAATGTAAACTAGTGTCCACACTTAAGGGCAACACACACCTGCAGCGTTATGATGCATATTGAAACAATCGTGTCTGTTGTGGTCGTAAACCCGCACAGCAGCAGTGTGTTGACATGTTAGGATATGCCACTGTTTTTATTTCCTAGTGTTGTTGCAAGTGAATTCTCCAGAAAAGTAGCTATTTGATCACATTTGCAGCCAGGCTGGGCACACCCCGGCTACTTCTACCTGTAGGGTTCAGTCGGGGTGAACTGTTCTTACAACTCACCAATAGATTTTACAGTTTGAAATAGTTGTAACAATAGTTTTACACATTTTAAAATGTATTTAAAAAGATGATTGTAACCTTGTTACAGTGCCTGGCCTGGTATGGAAAGGGATTTATTTATAAGTCACATGACTAATTGATGGTCGGAGATACCATCCTGAAAAAGGCAGGGTAGCCGCGAACGTTTGAGAAATAAAGTGGGGTGTAGTGTAGACGCAACTGAAGTCGTGTCATGCATTTAATCTAAATAATTTACTTGTTTGTAGGGATAGAGACAAAACTCGCGGTTCGGTTTGTATCCCGGCTTTTAGGGTCACGGTTTCGGTACGTTCTCGGTACAGCAGGGAAAAACAAAACCATTTAGAAACTAACTAACTACTAAAAATGTAAACATTCAACAGCTCATTGGCCGTATTTCTTACTGTAACAGTTAAGGCGCTCAAACACTGGCATGTTGTCAATAAGAAAAAAGAAATAATAACACACAGGTCAGTTATGCTCCGTTTTAAGACTGTGGAGAATTGCTGCAGCTTGTGCTCATTTATACAGAGCAGCACAACGGACTGACTGGCTAAATGCACACGTGAAGGCACATTGTAGCGGGGTCGATTGCTGAAATCCTGTGTTCTCTACGACAGTACGGTCGCACGTCCGCAGCGATAAACGCTCCCATAGCACGGCCTGAATCTGCAGTGAGAGGCTGCCTGAAGGCTGTGGGGAGGAGGACTGGACCGGGGTGGTGGACATAAACAGACTAGAGGACGGAAGACGGAGCCCCGACTCGAGACCGTGGACGTTTTGTTTTTTTTGCGGATTCGTTTGCCGTTTGAGAACCGCTGCACCCCTTACTTCTTTGCCAGGAAATGATAGCGACAGTGCACAAGGTGTAAATCCACTTTGTCATTATCTTACTGAAATATGTGCTCCCTTTCCAGCATTATTACAGTGTTAAAGAAGGGGAGGAGGACGTCTGGTTGTCCAGGGTTAAAATGTCCCCTAGTAATGCTCACGGGTCGGATCTGCATCGGGGGTCTATACGTGTCAGCCGACCCTCCTTCACGATCCTCCTCTCAACTCAGATGCGGGTCGGAGGCTGTCCAGCTTTGGTGAACTGGCGTTGCTACCAGCAATGCAAACGAATCGATACCGACGTTTAAGCTTAATTTAGGCGACTCGCCGAAAAAGAGAGGGACAGAGATCAAAAGAGAAATCGAAAAAAAAATGCAAGTGGACAGAAAGAGAGAGGTGAAAGTGAAACTTATTCAAACGATAAGGCGTGAAAACAAAAGCAGCGCAGTGAAGAGCGAACATGTTTCCACTGGGGAGACGGAGCAACTGCAGAATACAAGCAGAGGTCAACTGCTCAGGTCAAACCTCAGCAGGCTGCCTACATCTAAAGGACAACAGACACTGCTTAAGGACAACCTTAATCTGATTATAATCAGTGCACTGGTACCACGTGTCTGTCTGAGGAGCAGTGGACATGCTGTAAGAGAAGTTTCATGATCACAAATGTTAGTGTTACAATCAGAAGTGTCCTCCTTTCCTCAGGGCCCTAACGGAGAAGGCTAAGTGTGGCCAGCAGCAGGTGTCGGTGTGTTTTTGTATTTAGTAACACGTGGATGAGGATTAGAGGCTTACGCTGATTTCCTGGCCTCAGAGCTGGCCCGTCTGGACAGCGAGAGACTAGGCAAGGTTCGCCGTCTATTGTAGCAGAGGTCACAACAGTTATAGAACTCTTCCCTCTTCTTATTTAGTTAACAGTTTTAGAATAATTGGAATTGACTAGTTGGCCTTGAAGTTTTAGTCCACGCCATCGTCGCCTTCCAGTTTATCATGCGTAACTGAGCCATGTCCTGTATGTTCAGTGTTTTGGATGTGACACTTTGTACCCTAGATGGGTTAGTTGTGAAGCACTCAGAATTTGTCCCTCCCGAATATGGACGAGTTTTGTTTAGGACCGACCTGAATGTCTAGAAACTTTATGACAAAATCGTTATAAAACACACACAGTTCCCTCTCTGCTGCGGTGGTCTGAAGCGTCTCTGTGTTTCCCGCAGGTGGATGTGGTTTGTGGAGATCACCTCCTCGATCACTACCAGTCACTCAAAGACATCCAGAACTCTGCGGGCGAGGAGGCTCTCCAGGTAAGCACCGCAGAAACACACAGTAGGAAACAAACCCCCGTCTTAATAATGGAGGTTTTGTGGACGGCCAGGAATACTTCTGAGTGATCCTTTTGGTCTTGTTTCCACTTTGCTCCAGGATGGTCTGCTGGTGCTGCACTTTGGCTTGGTCCTGCCCTCCCAGTCTTGACCACGAGAGGTGGAGGTGGAGGTGGATGTGGTTAATTCCCGAGGGGAAGGACCAACCTTTTGGACTTTGTTTCATCGGGCTTGTTTCTTGATCAGGCTCTTGTCATAATGTCGAGTCAAGTTTCCTCAGAGGCGTTATAGCGACTCCACCGCTTGCCTTGAATGTGTTGTTAGAATAGAATAAAGGTCAAACTTAAATGTCTGTGGCAGGTGGCTGGGGAGGAGAGAGTCTGAGATCTCTACACCTGGGTTTCTTTATCGAACAGTCTAGAACGAAAAGATGCCAACCTGAACTCTGCTGTTCACACTGTAGCATAAAATTTTCAACTCCCGAGGTCATCATTTCTCTTTCAGGACAAACCCGTGTGTCTGCTGTACATTTTGCTGGACCCAAGTGACATTCGTTTGATTTACGGAAGTGCCAGCATGTAAAAATGAATTTCACCTAATTAATGTGACTACTGCTGTCGCTAAAACTGGACTGAACCACTGTTAGTGAGTCTGGAACTCCTCAAATTTCAAACCGTATGTCTGTGAAGACAACACAATGTCATGTCTGAAAAGCTGCATCGGTGTAGTTTACCGACTGGTATCTTCATTTTTTTTTTTTTTTTTTTTCTATTTATGATTTCAAGTGCTGAGTGTTTTTTAAAGGGCTGGCAACAACAGGACTTTCACTACCAAAGGTGTGTGTGTGGGTGTTTTCTATACAGTCTCTTTAATTTCAGCTTGCTTCTTGTTGATTTACACGTGTAAGAGCTTTTGTATGGACTGCCGATTGACATGCTTTCAGTTCAGCTCACCAGAGCACAAAAGGGAGTTTGTATTCAGACGTCTTTGATAGGGTTTATTAAAAATGCCTTTCCTACTTGCTTTTGTCGGAATGAATTAATAAATGACTGCACAACTGAGAAATGTTTAATTCATCCGTGTTTCCTGTTTGCATTGAGGATTATCCCAAAGATCTGTAATACCAGAATTTTTTTTTTTTTCTTTTTTCTTTTTTAAAAAACCTCATAAGTGAAAATGCTACGTCCATGCTTTTCATAAATGCTCAACTGTGGCGAAATTGTTCCTGGGGTGGAAATGATGCCGGTGTCAGTGTACTGCGTCCTCCAGCGACGCATGTTCGCATACAGCTCAGGTTTATCGGTGTGCAGTTATGAAGTACCACAAGTCAGCCAGTCAGTCATCCGTAGGCGACGTGAAGCGCGCATTCCTCCCTGACCACAGCTCGAGCTCATAAAGCCTGTGATAAATGCCATTAGTTATGTAGCTGTTTTAATGTCTTGCTATACAAAATGATCCCTCAAAGGCCAAATATGTCGGCGTTTCTTCCACCGTTCAGTGAGGTTCAAATCCTAAGAGTCCACGTTGTTATTGAGTCGAGGCTCTTTCCCAGTGAGGCTTGACCTAGTGGCAGATTCACATCTGCCCTTGGATGAACGTCCTCCTGTCTTTGTGTATACGCAATCTCACACAGCGGCGTAATGGAAATTCATCCCCAGAACATTCAGCACTTGGTTGTATATTTATTTTTGGGACAATATCTGCAACGTGTTCATCTCCTCTGGAGACGCACAATACATTCGGTCTACATGTACAGGTTCGTTTCCTTTTTGTTTAATGAGGAAGACTTACGACTCAATGATGACTGACAAACCTCTCCTTTTTATTTCAAGAAGATTTGATCGCTTTTAAATGCTGATTTAATGTCTAATTCTGTATTTTTCAGACTACAAGACATTGATTATCACCCAAACAGTGACTTTCAGCTCTAATTCTAAAACATTTGTGTTAGCGTTGCCCTTAATAAATACAGTTTGTGACTATGAACTCACTATACATATACAGTGCATCCCTTTTCTCACTTTTCCAGATTTCCCTGTCTGTCTTTCTTCAGTTGTTGGAGTTGATGTCCGCCTCGTCTTTATCCTCACTGCTCTCCTTGAAGCTTTCCTTCGCGGCCCCTTCTTTCTCCCTCTGGCTGCTCTTGGAGGAGCCGGCTGAGGCTCGGGCCTGGAAGCTGTAGCTGGCCGCACCAAACGACATCCCTGAGTTAAAGTGAGTCTCCTCCCCCTCCAGCAGTTTCCTTTATAGGACCAAAGGAAACGCATGTCAGACCGGACGCACACGACGTAACACGCCTCACAATGCTTACAGATTTTGATTTTGAGTCTACTAGTCAAGAGGTCTTTTGTTTGGCTTGTCCTTTTAATCCAGCTGGCACCTGTAGGCAGCGATCTCTATGTCCAGGGCCATCTTGACATTGAGCAGGTCCTGGTACTCTCTCAGGTGCTGGGCCATCTCACCCTTCATGTTCCTCAGCTCAGTGTCCAGGTGGCCGATAGTTTCCTGTTACATCGGACATAAGAAAGGAGTTAGACGAGAGAAAAGCGGATTATCATTAGTTTCGAACACAGTTTTCGGAGTAAAGTCACCCGTTTGGCATGAATATAGACCGTTTTAATCCACTTTGTCATAGGCTTTTTTCCGTGGTGTAACTGCTAGCCGGGATTTCCTTTTATCCCTCAAAGGAATACAATAACCTTCAGGGCTTAGCTTTACCTGCTCTAAAAAGCCAGTGAAAGCAGATGGCCTTCCTGTATCCGACTTAGCAGGTCAGAGGTTAATCTTTAAATGACACGCAGGGTCAACTCACGAAGAAGTGCTTCAGTCCCGCAGTCACAGGGGCCTGTTAAAGTGATTACCGCACGCTAAAAAGGTGTGGCCAGGTTCAGACCGTGGACCTGAATTAGACAATCTCGACACTTAAGTTGCCAAACTTACTGTAAGTAAAGAGAGAGACAGAAATTTGTTTGAGACAGGTTAATATTTCTAGGCAGGTTTTTTTTTTTTATTATTTCTAATTTTCCCGAAGCCAAAAACATTTTGGAGACCCAGCAATTATTTGAAAACCACCTTTTATTGGGGAATTTACTGTGAAAAGCCAAATTTGGGCCTAAGAGGTTAGCAGGAGAATTACCATCGGAGAGCGTATGAGGGATTGTTACGAGATCGTTGAATTGTATTTTTTCAATACTGTGAGCACCCAAATGAATTATTCCATTCACCTCCATTGTATTGGGGTGGGGTCAGAAATCTCTAAAGCGATCTGCATGGCTAGATATCAGGGCCGTAGCTACCAGTGAGGACACTGAAATCATGCCCTCGTGTGTATTTTCTTCTGGGAAATTGGAGGTTTTTAGCAACGTTGAGGAAGTTTACATTCTAGAGTTAAAAACGTTCCCACTGAGATTCTTTATTCCTCCACGGGATTTTATGTTGCTGGCAGTGTGAAGAGGGCTTTGAAACAGCAAGTATATATTCATATTGGGAATACAACAGTAAGGTCTGTCATTCACTAATAATAAAGACGTTCCCTGGAAAGAGCTATGTAATCTGGCAATGATTGTGAGGAGACAAAGAGTTTTGAGACATTTTTGGTAGTTGGAGTGTAGTTAGTCGTGTTAAGTTCAAAAGCAGTTGTTGATTTTAAGAGGAATTTACTTAGAAGAACTGCTCTATATAAATGCAAATATAGACAAGTGTGCGTGTTTTGGGATTTCTAAAATAATGGCTATGGCCCTGCTGGGTGCTACGAGAGTGTGTTTTTGTGTGTAATTTGGGTGACAAGACCCTTTAAGCGAAGGACTAGGGTACAGTAATCCTGATAGCAACATAGATAGATGTTAATGTGTGTCCCCCCGGTTTATCCCGGTTAGAGAATCCTCACTGCTCTTTTGAATGACTATGACTGCTTGCCTGCATAGCTGTGACTTCAGCGTTGTGTGCATCCTCCATCTCTGTGATCTGCCTCTCCAGGGACTCGTTGGCGCCCCTCAGGGTCTCGATCTCAATGGTCTTGGACTGCAGCTGCCTCCTGAACTCATTGATCTCCTCCCTGCTGGCCCTCATGGCCTCGTTGCTCCTGGTGGCCTGCTCGCTGAGGCTGGCAAACTTGCTCTTGTACCACTCCTCGGCCGACTGCAGGTTTTTGGAGGCGATGGACTCGTACTGGTTGCGGATCTCCTTCAGAGCCGAGGTGAGGTCCGGTTTGGCGAGCTCGAGCTCCACGGAGACCTGCTGCGCCTCCATCATGCTGCTCAGCTCCTGGATTTCCTCATTGTGCACTTTCCTCAGGAAGGAGATCTCGTCCATCAGCAACTCCACACGGCGCTCCAGGTCCAGGCGAACGGCTGCAGCGTCATCCACATCCTTCCTGAAGGACCTCAAGGTCTGCTCAGCTTCCTCCCGGGCCCCCGCCTCCTCGTCATACTTCGCACTGAGCTTCTGAAATGAGAGGAGAGGATGAGAGATGACAGAGGTGAGTTAGTGGGCAAGTAAGATGTGAGCAACGAGATAAGGAAAGGTAAACAAATATTCGATAAAGACTAAAGATACGAAAGATGAGATGAGGGTTGAGATGATCGTGAGACATTGGATGACCAAAAGAGAAAGATGATGGTGATGATGAAATAATGACTCAGTAATATTGACTTAGTAATGACTCAGTGATATTGACTCGGTATTAGTAATGACTTAGTAAGAATGCCTCAGTAATTTTGACTCAGAAATAATGACTCAGTAGTATCGACTCAGTAAAAATGACTTAGTAATGACTCAGTAATGAATGATTTGTGATTTCTGAGGGGAAACAGTAAATACTACCAGGATACAGCAAAAACAAAACAGAATAGAAGAAAAAAAAGTCTCCTTGCATGCTCCCTGCGCTTTTCCAAACGAGGTGCTTTTACCTGCAGCTCGTCCTCCATGTTGTTCCTCTCGATCAGGATGTGGTTC
>CM022471.1:23512994-23523746 GCA_011952105.1 Coreoperca whiteheadi
GTAGGTGGAGGTGCAGGTTACTAGTAGAAGCTGTAGGTGGAGGTGCAGGGTGATGTAAGTGGAATTTTGAACAGCAGCTAGGAGAAAAAATCGGAAAAATGAAATGTCTGACCTGGTCTTCCCTGCAGCATGGACACTTGCTGTGGGCTCCAGGCTTCCATGCACTCTCTGCCCGGCGTGCAGAGATTCTCCTTCCTCTCTGTTTGTTATCTCACTGCAGCAAACCACACACGCGTTAGAACGAGGCTTTACAAGTACACTAAATGTAACACACCGGCTGCGAATAATAAGAATTTCGCGGTTTCCCGCAATAAAATGTAACTTCTCTTAGAAAATGACATTACTTTTGACCAGCATGTAGGGCCCATTAGCCCTTTCGACCCATGGAGTTATGTTGTTCCCCAAAATTTGCCCATAAACGGGGCTGGATTAACCTTTTTAAAAACTTAGGAGCTGGGCCACTACTACCCCCCCAGTGTGTACAGTTTTGGAATGGAATTGGGGCTCCAGATTCACTGTGGTAACCTGAATAATTAAATTTAATTTAGGCATATACAACATGTACGCATAGACTAGAAATAATGATGGTCTTAAAACTAGATTTTGGCATAGGGGTCCTCTTCAGGATGGGGCCTCAAGGTCAGGTAATAAAGCAGAACCCTTAAGGCCTTTATCATTCGTAAGTACATACAGTAAGAATTGTGCTTTACACGTCTCCCCAGGAAGCAAAACATTTAATTAAATAACCACAAACCACTATCTCTCCATATACTGTATGAAAATGATGGATTTTAAAAGATGACATTATTATTATTTAATTATTTTACGTGCATTGTTTGGTCTTTTTTGATAATGAATAGATCTGATTGTCTAGAACAGGCGCATCTGTGGCTGCTTCTTTTTGCTGCAATTTATTAAACTGGATGTTCACTTCGATGTTTTCTGTACAATGTGACCCCGCAGTTGGGGGCGTGTTTATGGCAGAGCCTATTTGCAAAATATCAGTCAAATTTAAGGGTTCTGCGAGTCTCCACGGTAAAATACACAGAAAACGCTGAAGACTTTCAAAGTGCTGAAATCTCACATTTTCCATGGCGGAGGTTTGTTGTGGTGAGGAAACACAAAATCCCTTTCAGTCATTTCAAAGGAACTGAATGAATATTTGTATCATAGGCTTACATTACATTATGTTATGGGCCTGTTCATGCCACAGCCTGTTAGGGACGTAGCAGTGAACTTTGAGGGTTCTGCAAGGCTCGATGGTAAAATACACAGAAAACGCTGAAGACTTTCAAAGTGCTGAAATCTCACATTTTCCATGGCGGAGGTTTGATGTGGTGTGTGCGTCAGTCTCCGACAGTCTTCAGTCCTTGTCCGGACGGAGGAAGTCCTCAGTGGGAGCGTTTATTCGGAAGAAGTCGTCCAGTGAAACTTGTGAAACGCTTTTCTTGACCGTCGGAGGTTTCGTTTATGTTTAAACGACGATGCACCTGGAGACCAAACCTGGCAACCGTGGCGTCCTTCACGTCCGTTTTGTACACACCGGTTTTAACCTCTCACCTCTCACCTCTGTATAATCTAAAGGTTCATCCAAGCAGCCTGCAAAAGGCCTGAGATCTATGAAGAAATGTACACATCCGACTGCGGCCTCAGCCATAGTGTCCGATATAAGTTTGGTGTCAGTGTTTCCGTTATGGTGGTGTCTATATTAACATATGAGCTTCTGTTTTAATGTGTCTGCAATAATTATATAGACTAAAAACTTGAACGTCTCTTTATTTGAATATGTGTGTGAATGATCATCATAATAATGCGCTTTATTACCTCGTATCTGTTCAAACCAGCCAGAACGCTCAGACTGCCGGTTTAGAGACCTGAGATCTTTTTTCATTGCGATTCAATCGCCACTCCTGTCAAATATCACCCGCTCTAGTGGGACTGCAAAGCATTTTGGAACAAAGGAAAGTCCTTTCTGTAGTTTCAATGAGTCCCATAGCCCTTTATAGAAAACATGTAGGACTGAGATATTCATCTTTATTCCTATACAAGATAGGTTTTCACAGTAACTGTGCTTTAAATCGTTGCACTTCACTGTTATAAAGCTAATGAGGGATTTAAACTGTTATCGTGTGTGTGTGTGTGTGTGTGTGTGTGTGTGTCTGTGTGTGTGTCTGTGTGTGGCGGGTGACCAATAGGGGCCCTCGACAGGTTAACCTTGACATAACTGCATGTGCTTTAGACAGATCTTGTGGGGGGAAAAAAAGACATCTATCTGGAAATTGTGTATCTTAGATGAGCGGACACTCAGCCCAAGCCTTTCCTTCAGTTCCTTCGGCATGTCGTAGCACTCGTCCACCGCCGGAGGGCGCAGCAGGATAGCGCGTGTCATGGAGAGAACCGGAACTAGGCAGTAGAATAAGGAACACAGAGTGAAAACAGAAGGTGATTGTGGACCTCCACGAGAGCAGATGCGTAGCTAACTTGATGAAGGATTCTTAGTGGAAGAACCCTTTAATGGCTTGCTAACGTTTTAGTCTGCAGACCTGGTGGCTCATTGTAGAGTTAGACCCTTAATGACCTACTTACGTCCACTGAGAAGCCAAACGCCTCTTTAACAGCACCCATTTGGAGTTGTCATAGCAGGTGTTACTGGCCACTTTGACCATGGCTGCTTTGTATTGCTGCGTTCTAGGCGTCCCAGTAAACCACGACCGTGTGACAGGGAGCCATCGTTCATTTTGTTACTTACCAGTCAGCAATGTCTTCTGTGAAGAAGGCCTGTCAAGTCTGCTGCTGTGTTACAAATGGAGTTTGGTGTCTGGGGGCCGTGCAGCTGATTTTCAGCACGTGGGTGACTGAACTGTTCAGTGTGGGGTCTGCTGCAGAACGATATATCATCATATCAGCCATAGCAAACCGTGTCCTTATACTGATGCATAAGGCATAGGAATGGTTTGTAGCCATCAATGATGCCATTTGTTTAAAATAAATGTAAAACCACCGCCTTGTGAGACAGCAGTACCGTTGCTTATCTGTTGCCTAGCTCTGACTCGCCTTCAGGTTCATCTGCATCCCCTTTACAGGCTGACGGTCGTACACGCTTGGTGTAAAATAGGTTTAGGCAGGTAGCTGGTTAGGAAGGTGTGTGTGTGTGTGATTCATTTCAGTTCAATCCAGGGGGCTTTATTGGTGTGAAAGTTTCGAGAACAATTTTGCCAAAGCATCAAAATGTAAATTTCCCACATATTTGGACCGCAGACAATAACCGTAATATGAACATCAACACAGCATTTCGATTGATATGTATGAATTTCATTGTCTGTAATATCTGTGTTGCGTACGAACTTTACACCACTGGGATGTAAAACGATAAATCTCTTTTGAATCATAGTATTTCTGTCTCCGGCCCTCTATAGCATCGTGGCCCTTGTAGTGTTAATGTGTCATCTGGTGCTGAGCCGGGAATTTATACAAAGCAGGTTGTGGTATTTTTTAGATATCAGGCATCTCTGGTTGTGAATATGTAACATGTATAGCCGCCCGCCTTTAATGGGGGCGGGAGCTGGCGTCCCTTTAAACCGCACGCGGAGGGGCTGCGTGAGACTGCGTTCGCCGCTGCGCCCGCTTCCGCACGAGCGCTATTGGCCGCCGCCGCGATGTGGGCGGGACACGTCGTGCGCTGACTCAGCTGTGAGTCAGCGCACGACGTGTCCGTCAGACTACGCCTGCTGCCACGTTCAGGGACTGTTGGGAATTGTCGCGGCGTTCGTGCCAAATAAATGTCCACACGGGAAGGGAGCCGGGTAGGCAAAGTCCCACAATGACCCAAGTGTTTCTCAGCATGTCAGGAATTCCAGGGAATCGTAGCAGGGGCGAAATATAAGCGTGTGTCTATGGAGCACAGCTGCTACATGTGCAGTTAAGGGATTAGCCTACGTTTTGTACAGGCTGGTCAAAATATTTATTTCATTCTCCCACACCCGCTGATAAAAGTTAAGGTAGCCCCTCCATTGCTTCAACCGTAATTTATAATCGTATTTAGCATCTAAAATCTAAAGTGGGCCGAGTCGGTATGAGGTATCGACCGCCTACTGGCAGAGCAGCAGGTTGGTCGTATTTACGATCCGCCTCACGACACTTAAACGCAGCACCAGCCGGGCTGTTCTTACGTGACTTCGCCTCGGCCGCGATCCGTGACATTGGAGACGTTGGACTGAGCCCGTGCCTGGTCCATCCGTTGTTTTGTTTTTTTTGTTTTGGTTTGGTTTGCTGGCCAAATAGAAACTGGACATCTCAGCAGTAGCGGAGTGAGCTTTCTTGCCGTAACAAAGCAGCTCGAAAGCCATTTCTTTCCAATCTATTTTTCTACTTTGGCACCGTGCTGGACGGATCTGCCATAGAGGGTAAGTGTCTCAAACTGCATCTTGAACTCCTGCGCGGTTGTGTCGGTGTCTTGCTGCCGGCGGTTGTGTCGGTTCCGTTTCACCCTGCCGCTTTATCTGTACGTGGAATCGCACGCGTCCGCGAGTTGCCTCCTTGTTTAAGTACCTTCAACATCTTAGGAAAGTAGCTCTTGGCATGGTAAACGCGGGGTTGTGTACGTGTCCAATGAATGGGCAAGTGCTCTTGCCTGTCTACATCAGTCAGCGCTTTCACGAGAGAAAAAGCGCAGCGTGGAATTCCCGTTACGCACCATTGTATCGCGCGTGGACAGCGTACCGCCAAACTGCACTGGCGAAACGGTTGTTTATTGGGTGGTGCTTATTGTTTAAAGGTGATATGCGATAGAGCAAGGCTTTAGATATGATTTACACAATTAATTGAAGCCGGTCTTCAAATCGGCACACATCTGACACACCAAATATGACTTATTATCATAAAATGTATAGAGTTTGGAAATGGTGCCCCTTGTACCGACGTTCTTCTTCTGGAGGAAGAGACTGGGACTCCGAGGCGAACAGGGTCAATCAGTGCTTGAAATTATATTAAAATGTGTTGGGTTCGGCAAAGGTTTTGTATGTATTTAGTAACTGGTTGTAAAGATACAACATGTTCTTATATGTTTCGTGAGACACAGTTACCTTCCCGTAAAGCAAGGTCAACAACTTTCTAGATTCTTCAGGGAGTCCAGTTCCAAAAGGTTTTCATAAGAGTGAAAACATGACCTGTCGGGCTCGGGTAAGCTGGCCATGGTGTGGTCTCTCCGGGGAAAAGCAGCTACTGCATTTGCTGTTCTGCTGCCGCCTGCATTATATAACCAAGTTGTCGTTAAGCTCTCTCACACACACACACACACCCACACCCCCACCATCACTGACTGACAGACACATCCTGATCTGCTGCTGCGCTGCTCCAGTGCCTCACAGCATTCCCTACTTGGGCCTGATCCACACATTGGTGTTACACAGCTGTGGCCGTGTGTGTGTGTGTGTGTGTGTGTGTGTACTTGGAGGCGTGCCTGTAGTGTCATCAAGTTCAAATTGTAGGAATAAAAATGGGAGATTATTTTTATAATGAGAAGTGGGTTTGAAATTACTACTAATACAGTTATAATCATTACTATTAGTATTATTATGTCATGCTCCCAGGAAGCTTAGACACATGTTTTAATGTTTGCACCTGCGGCAAAGAGTAGGCTATACATAAGTATATGTTGTAATGCTGTTGCAACGTTTCTATATGGGTTTAATAGTGTTGGCATACTTATTTATTCCTTGTTTTCTTTGGTATCATGTCAGGAGTCCAGTAATGTCCCCATAGGAGTTTACTCTGTTAGCTGTAGTACATTTACCCCAGTGCTGTAGGTACACACTGTAATCCCACTGGATTTATTTGACAGCTATAATTACGAGTTATTTTTCAGATTAAGATCTTACATAAAAAAGTAACACCAACAAAAGAACGTATAGAACACGATATATTCCTGAAGATTAAACCAGCGGTTTTCCAACCCCTTTGACTTGTGACCTCTTACAAAAAAGCAGTAACTAGTCGAGGCCCCTTGACATGTTTCAGATGCCTGACTTGTGAGCAGTTCCACCAAAGAGACATTTACCCTCTAGACTTCTCAGGCGGTCTCTTTAAAATACCTGTGCAAGGCCCAAAGAGGTCAGTTATCCAGTGTTTCACGAAGAGGCAAATGTTAGAGAAATGTCCAAAAAATATGTACAAATCTGTGTAGCAGAACTTTGTTTTTTCCCCTTCGTGAGAAGAAACTACCAAACTGTACATAAAGAAGTTAAGACAAGCTCCACCTCGACCTGGTACGACAGTAGAAAAGGCTACATGAGCATCAATGCATCAGTATTAACAACGACTATTAATAATGTCATAATCATATATCAGTCACAGGAGCCATTTGTCTGCATAATGAGTGCTATTATAGTCCGTTTGATACTAAGGTACATTCAGCTGATAATACTTCTGTGCTTTTCCGTGAGTAGCCTTTTGAACCCTTTTACTTGTGAATGGTAACTGGACTGTACTTGTGTAGCGCCTTTTCTAGTCTTTCGACCACTCAAAGCGCTTTCACGCGACATATCCCGTTCGCCCGATTCACACACACATTCATACACCGGTGGCAGGAGCCAACTGCCCATCAGGCCGAAGAAACTAATCAATCGCACACAGCTCTCGGGAGCAATTTGGGGTTCAGTGTCTTGCAAAAGTACCCTTTGACCGCCAACCGATTGGTATTTTCTCATTGTGGTATTGGTACCTTTACTTCTTCCACCACTGTACTCATGATGACTTTATAGTGCTTGACATATGGTCACCTTTTCTTCTCTGATAAGCCGCAGTGTAAGAATTTCTGTTGCAGCTTCAATAATGTGGCCCTCATACGGATATTTCCATAGCATCCATCTAAAATTTGTGTTAAGATAACTGTGCTTTCCGTATCGGGTACTGCATCAGTCAGTCACTCTGTCTGGCCCTGAGAGAGTCTGAGAGAATCGGGCCGCGCCGTCTAATGGCCACGGGGGCTGCCGGGAACTTTGTCAGCGGGATTACACAAGCAACCAGGCTTCTAATTTAGCAGCTAATCCAGATTAAGGTGCCGTGGTTTGTCTGTGTGCCCAGACCTGGGGGCTCAGACGCTGTGGCCCTCTCTGGCAGGCCGAATCAGCCGCCGTCCTGGCGTTCACTGTCTCGATCTGAACCCTGGCATGATACATTCAGGAACCCGAACTATGGCCCGGTCCCTACAGTGCGCCTGAAACCTTTTTAAATCTTCGGGGGTTTTTTTTAAGGTCACATTATGAACAGAGTATACCTGAGTCAGCCAAAATGATCGAGGTCATCTCCTTATGTTGTACGATTTTGCCTGTTGTGGTTACATGCGTGTTTGTTTGTATTTAGCCAACGCGATGCCGGAATAAACAGCAGGGTTTTGGCCACGTTATAAGACCTGGGCGCTTGAACCGAATTAAGAAACTGAGTCTGAGACACGTTGTGCTGTCATTTCTGGTCGCGCTGCTTCTGTCCTCTCGTCGTCGGCCCTCTGTGTCTGAGTTCCGCCATGGACGGGGGGTCAGGCAGCTTAAAAGCTCATTGCTCTTTGAATGGGTGTGCTTGCATTGTTATGCCATTATACTATCATTATATCGGTGGCGTAAATATTAAACTGACAATAACATTGTTCATTTTTTTCTGGGACAATATTATCGTCGAACGAAAGTAGCTTTTGCGACAGGCCTAAACCTGAGGCTGATGCAGGTCCACATTTAATAAACTGGTCCGTAGAAACCATAGCTCACCCGCTACCTTTGAGGGAATGTTGTGGTTAAATGCAGCTATGGTGGATGTCTTAGTGAGTTCCAGATAGAAGTCTTGTGGGGGTTTTTTTCTTTTTTTATGTTTTTTTTTTATCACATCTGGACTCAATTTGGAGTAACATTGGCAAGTGCTTCCCATGAGCGGTCGATCCAGCTGGTGCTCGGGCGAGTGTGCGCTCACCTGACCGCGAGTGTAATCAATATTCCACAGTTCAAATAAACCCCTCCACAAACGAGGTGTGTCTGCAGGTCGAAATCTTAATGAGACACCTCAACAAGCGCACGAGCGTCTCAGACGTTTCGGAGCACGGCGGTGTACCTGTGGCTGCAGACAGCTGTCTCCGGTCGGAAGAAGAGCCGGGTGCTTTCTCTTATCTCTCACTGTGTCTAAATGTAGCGCTTGAAGCAGTTCAGCAGGTTTGATGAAGTTGACGTACTGTACTTGCATGATTCTTGTCATTTTTTTTTTTGGGCTTGCCACATGGTTGAAATGCACTTATTGTAAGTCACTTTGGATCAATAGCGTCAGTAAATGTGATGGGACGTTATCTTCTGTGGTGAAAATTGTGTATTTATGTGTCGTATAGGGGGATATATACAGTTTAGCAACTTCAGAATAGCACTCTGTGTAAGATCAGGGGTTATATTTCTAAGTTTAAAACCACTAACTGCTGGTTAGCATTTCTGACCTTCTCCTTTTAATGCATTTGGCATTCAGTATGGAGAGTCTGACAGAGAGACTGAAAGAGACGGGGGGGGGCTCTGTGAACTATAAATAGAATAAATAGACAGTGGGAGAGTGGTTGTGATGATAGTATCACCACACAATAATCCCTCAGTAGGACTGGCGTTGCTCCACTGCTCTTAAGAGCCCAAACAGTGAACAGGTATCCTCTCTAAAGTCTTAGTGTGTGTGTGTGTGTGTGTAGATGCTGTATTAAGCTTGTTTATATGGACCTGTGGGTAAAGGGGCATGTTTCACTCCGGCCTGAACAGTCCAAGTTCAGAATAATCCTTTTAAATTTGGAGTGTACGAGGGCCGACTGGTCGGTCAGAAAGCAGGCGGAGGTGCTGATCATGTCCCTTGCAACGTCGTGCCGTTTGGTGAACGTCATGCTGGACCCCCGCTGTGGCTCCCATCAGCTACCACTCACCAACAAATTATTGGCCATCATCAGTTGCAGCCCCCAGACGTATTGCTCTTGACTTGGAAAAACCTTGTGTTGGCTGTAAGCTCCAAACGCAGCATTGCAAATGAAAAGGGCTTGATTAAGATGCTATCGGAAAGCTTGTTATTGCAGTGTTATTGTAGAACTGGCGTTCGGTAACCCCGGTCCCCCTTACCGTCGGGCTTTACTCTCCTCGTGCAGCACATACACAGTTCACGACGTTAATGGTTACAGATTCACCCCTCTAAATTCTTAGTCACTTTTGACTTTGGTGTAGATAATTAAACTAACATTAGCCCCACGTACAGGTTAAAACCCCCAACTCTGGCTGACCTTTTAACGTTGAGTCGTTTTAAAACAAGAATCTTGTGAAAGGGTCTAAATGTGCACTTGATGGCTGCGTACATGATTGTGCTAAAAGACTGAGGCTAAAGCTAACGGGCCCTAAAAGTCGCCATCCTCGCCAGCGGATGATCCATGTAGAAAGCCTGTTTGGCTGCTCAGCGTACATTTACATTTAGCTTTTATCCAAAGCGACTTACACACTCCCAGTCCAAAGGCGCAGCTTCAGGACCAATCTTTGGGTTCCGTATCTTGCTCAAGGATACTTCGACGCGTGGCTGGCGGAAGCCGGGATCGAACCGCTAACCTTGGAATTGGTGGACGACCGCTCTGCCACCAGCGTACATACGTGTTCGCATTCTCAAATAGTATGTTTCCCTTTTGACGTTTGCCAGAGACAAAGCTTTTGGGATGAGAACTCACGGGTGTGTTTGTCAAACGCGTCGCTTTGTCTTGGTAACGTGGCTGAGGATGTAAAATCCAATAAAGGGGGGGGACAGAGGTGCTTAACGTTAGCCCGAACTCCTCGCATCCAGGACCGGCTTCCACACAAGTGGACGTGCAAGGCCTGAACGGGGCTTTTTCACGTCGGTCATTTGTTAATGATAAGCTAACTCGTGGCCTCGGAAGCAATGCTACGTTATTACACGCTAACAGTTACAGCTTGCAGATAAGCACCCAGTTTGATCCATGCCTTACACTTTTGCTCCTGCGTTTCTGGTTTTGGAAAGGCAAACGGACAACACGCTTCCAAAACACTTTCAGTTAAATCGCTCCCACTACACTAAAACTCGCCGTGCACGCCGCTGCAACGGGGAGAAATCGAAACGCTCGACAGGCCTAGTGCCTGGTTACGGTTGCTAAGATAGGATCTGAGAATCGCTCTTCAGTGGGAGGGCTTTAGCGTAAGATCTATTGTCTCACAGACCAATAGTGCTTCAGCTTTTTGCTTTTCGTTCTGCAGGAAGAATTGTAGACTTTGGGTACTTCGTCATCCGGGAACAGACAGCCAGTCAAAAAACCACAGGGTGTTAATTGATCAGGAGAAACCTAACAGGGAACTTCACCAAACACAGTACACGCTGGGGAAACTCCGTCATCAAAGCGGTGCATTTGCCGCTATATGTAGAGTTTCTGCCATTTTTGACTTATTGAAGTCGTACGTCAGCAATGGCTGTGAAAGGTCTCCGTGACACTGGAGTGTGTCCTCTTTCGTGGCGTTACGGTGCCATTTTCATCTTCTCAGTGATGTTTATTTAAGGGGAGGTGAAGGCGCAAAGATGAGACATGAAAGTTTAGTTTGCCCCATTACTTGTCAATCCACCTATACAATCAGCGATCGTGTGTGTGTGTGTGTGTGTGTGTGTGTGTGTGTGTGTGTGTGTGTGTGTGTGTGTGTGTGTGTGTGTGTGTGTGTGTGTGTGTGTGTGTGTGTGTGTGTGTGTGTGTGTGTGTGTGTGTGTGTG
>CM022471.1:23542484-23562217 GCA_011952105.1 Coreoperca whiteheadi
CGCCACCCCACCCCCCATGTTTCTCTTCCAAACTCCGGCGGACCTGGACGCGGTAAGACCCCCGTTTCTATCTTTCAAAGAGCGAAGTAAAAAGCACGCATTACGGCAATGCAGCGTAACCTATTTCTAATGAATAATAGATCCGCGGAGGCTGTGTCAGTAGCGCTGTGGGCAGTGGGGGTCTGGGTGGTGGTGGTGGTGGTGCGGGGGGGTTCGCATTAAAATGGATAATATCTTCCAATACCTGTCCCTGCTGTACTTCCAGTGACCCCTCTGTCTCTGCGTGCAGCTCACAGAGCCGCGGCACTTTACCGGGAACGAGGAGGATAAACTTTTTTTTTTTTTTTTCCCTAAATACATAAAGAGTGTTTCCCCAAAGTGCACGCGCCCGTTGGCACATCCTACTATAATGAATGACGTTAGATGAAGGGATACTTCCACCTGTTGGTTATTGTGATATGTGTGTGTGTGTGTGTGTGTGTAAACGACATTCATTGGAAATGTATTTGGGGGCCAAATATAGTGACTCGGTTACATCTTTGAACGTAATGTGTTGTCTACAGCAGCGCGCAGAAAAGACGGACTTCATATTTACGCCGAGGCCATTTGCATGCGCGCGCACACACACACTGTGCACACATCTTACTTACTTACTTACTTAGTCGTGGCTGACAACTTGCGTGACGCGTGCTCCTTGCACACCTGTAGCTCCGGTGAGAGCGTGTTCCTTGCAGCGGAATCGTTACTTGGCTCTTACGTTGTCTGGAGGAGCGCCCGCAATGTAGACCCCCATCGGGACCACAGGGCCCTGTGCGATCAGAGCTGGAGCCCGTGTGAGGAGTAGCCAGGTGGGCTGCGGGGTCACACGGCCGCCTGTACCGCAGACGGGCACGTAACCACAGCGGGGAGAGGGAAGCCTAGTTTGTGCTGAGTGGGGTTCCCCTCGGGAGGTCCCCAGACCCCTGGTAGAGTCCAGAGTACATTAAGAGAATGGAGAATTTTAAGTGTCACTGTGGAATACTTCTAATAAGAGACGCGGCTGGATTGTGATCAGCTTCCAGTCCACAGTGTACTGCTTAAACTCATTAAACAAAATGGGCGGGGGGGGGGGGGCAATAGGCCTTTAGTTTTAAGATCCAAATCCCCCACGATTTCCTCCCAGCTCGCTGCTATTATTTTCAAACTCAGTGCATCAGTATTGAGCTGGAAGGACGAGGGATGGACGTAGCTGGCCGCTCTCTATATTGCATACCATTCGGCGGCGGAATACCTATAAGTAGAAGCAGCAACACGGCTCACATTGCAGCAGTGAGGCTTCAAGTGCAGTAATGCTAGTACTGCATTCACAAGGATTATACTTAAGTAATAAGGGTTCCGCCTGCAGTAAAAATGATAACGCTTGCAGCACTGAAGCTGGTGCTGCCGTAACAAGGGGCGGCCCTGTGGTAATAATGCTGATCCTGCTGTGATACAGTGCATGCTGCAGTAGTAAGGCAGAGTCTGCTGTAAGAAGGTGGCTACTACTATGCACCAGGCACATGGACACTGTAGATTTCTGTAATCATATTGCGATTATTATGACAGCTATAATGATTGCGATGTGATTCCCGATTAGCGGGAATGAACCTTTTTTTGCGTCACAATTTTCACTGTCACTTAAAAAAATAAATAAAAAAAAGTTTGATGCGCGCGTTCTTACGTCTGCAGAACGAGATGTGTAGGCCTGGGGGGGGTGTCTCTGCGGCGCCACAGCGGCGTTTTGTTCCCCGTCCTACCTTACTTATCACAAAAGGGCAGCTTCTGCGATTTGGATAACACGGCGATTAATTGCGCGGCCCTACTAATGAGGCTTTCTCACTGTTAGTGTCAAGCTGTGTTTTCCCCCTGAAGAGGCTCGGTGGGAAGAGTGGCGCGCTCAACGGCATGTAGACACGTCTGCTGACCTAAATCTGCTCTCTTCTTCTGCCTTTTATTTATAGACTTAAGTGTGTGTGTGTGTGTGCGCGAGAGAGAGAGAGAGCGAATTTGTGTGCGAGTGCGCAGAAATTTGAGACACACGCACACACGCATTGTTGCGCACGTGTGCGCGCGTGTCATTGTGACTTACCGCACAGTTCTGTAAAAGCGACGCGTGACGTTAACTTTCACGTTCAACAGTGCACTGTGCCTTTTAACTAACCTTTTTTAATCCCACAGAATAAAGCCTTTAAGCGTTGGCGCCTGTCAGGTGACGTGTCCTCTTTTGCTGTCGAGTTGTATTGCCTTATAGTGAGACGTAGTTCTAATATTTTGTCCGGCCCAGTTCCGTCACTGAGGGTCCCCGAAAAGCTTTATGCACAGTATGTACCTAATAAACTGGCCGCTGAGTTTAGTTTCAACATGAGTCAGGAAAAGAAAGGCTCTGTTGCTTGCCGCTGACCTTTGCACTCCTTTCCCGGTCCGCACTCCTTTGCACTCGCTTCTAACGTGGGTGAACTGAACTAACTAACTGCGGACCAGAAGCAACACTGGGGAGCTAAATCGTTCAGGCTCCAAGAACGCAACATCCTTGTTTTTAGGTGGCTGAATCGAACGCTGAGCCTGCCGTAGGCACAGCAGCGTGTCTTTATTAATGGGATGCGGCATGTTGCGCAGTGCGAGCTGTGGTGTTTTGTAACCAGGTCTGTCGTTACGCAAGAGACCGTAGTGAATTCCCTGTCTGATAGCCGGCTGACCTCTGTCATGTGAGCATTTATGATCACTATGAGGGAAAACACACACACGCACACACACACACACACACACACATGGGCATTGTTTCCAGCCACATGATTGGCTTATTTAGTTTGGTTCTTACTCTCCTTCACCGTCTGTCCTCCCTTGTTACTGTTAGGCAGAAACCCTTATCAGCATTTTCCAGCAATTTCAAAGTAAAGGTGTTTTTCAAGATTAGTTATACTGTTCGGGTTGAAGTATTCATGGTTTCAGGTCATAGGGGTATTTGACAACTTACTGTAGCTAGTACCAGTCTAAGCCGTAATATAGCTCATATTCACGATAAATTAAACGTGAATTTAAAGGGCAAAATTGCACTTGAAGCCACTTGAGATAAAAAAAAAAAACTAATTATAAAACCTTTAACATTTAATTGACCTTTATTCACCACCACCAAAGCTCCTATCCGCATTTCACCATTGAAGCCACATGCGGGGGCTGAACCCCGATTTGCTTAATGATGCGTCTTCTAGCGTTTAATGGTGTCACGTCGCTGTTTACGGTTTTTGAGTACCGCAGACAGTCCCCGTCTTGTTGAGACTGTTGGGAAACGCACGTACTGTATTTCCCTGGTTGATGGTATTTGCCCGTTTTTATTGCAGGCCCATGCAGGGGGGCAGGTTGAACGTTTTGATGGAAAAATTGCTGGCGAAGGGGTTGCTGATGACCAAGTCTCCATTGTGGCCCTTAATGCATGCGTGCAAGTGCTCACACCTGTCATAAAACCACAATAATCATATACCACTAGACAGAGCTGTAGTAGTAACGGCAGTAGTAGAAACAGTAGCAGTAGTAGCTATCGTCATGGTGTAACCGTATCTTAAGCTGTGTGTAGAAGCGTAGCTGCTATTGAGCGTAGTGGGTCTGGTCATGTCTTCCTCTGGGTTTTGTCTGGAATGTGTTTACTAGTTCTACATTGTGTGTGTGTGTGTGTGTGTGTGTGTGTGTGTGTGTGTCTCTCACGCAGGAGTGAGTTGGACAGTGTTGTGCTCATGTGCAGAGCTGGATGCATTACAGCGAGGAGGAACAGTGGAAGCGCAGTCATGACTGCGAACTGCAGGTGTGCTACTGTATGCCCTCCTACACACGCTGCGAATAATACATGTCATGCTGAGCATGCAAACCCGGCGCTACACTCCTCCACATGCAGCGGCACAGTGTGCGTCCATACTTTGTGCAGCCAGAGAACCTGAAATAGCCCGATGTGGAGGTGAGGGGGAGGGGTGGATGTGCAGCTCGGGCATGGAAACCAGCGTATCCGGTTACAGGATCATAACATCACTGCGGAGTCCATCCACTAGCACTGCACTACGGCACAACACACACACACACACACACACACACACACTACAGCCAGCGCCTGAAATAATATGCTCGGCCCACATGTCTGATGTGTGTTTACGGGTACAGTTGGCAAGCTAACTCATGCTTGCGCACTCACACACACACCTGACCTCCCCTCTAAATGTACAAAACGCTCGTGTTTTCCATTCTGTGATCAGAACTACACTTTTTGTCCATTCACATGTATTAAAACTTGCCGCACATTCTTTGTGTTCTATTTTTCTTAGCTCTATATTGTCATCCGACTACCAAGGCATACTTCCCTACGGGCATCGTCAACTTTTCATGTAATCTTATCCAAACACACACTTGGCCACAAGCAGGCCTTACTATTTGACATTCATTTTCAGATTTTGATGCTGTTTGATCGTATTGTGTTCGTGTAAATTATAGTTAATCTTCATTAAAAATGTCCTTTTAATGGAAATTGGTCAGAGGTAGACCAGTCTGTGGTTTGTTCTTGGTTTGGTATCAGGATATTTGGTGATATTTTGGGCTGTAGGCAAAGTCAGAGAGGTGTTTATTTTTTGGAAATGTAATGATCTCTGATTGCTCTGCGGGACACGACCATTTATGTATTGATTTTGATTTGTTTCGGCTGGTAGCTGTTTGTTGCACATTTCTGAAGATGGTTCCTAGGGTGAGAAAAAAAAGGAGGAAACTGCAAATGGAACACATTTCATAAGATGAGGGCAGGGTATCGTTCAAAGAGTTTGGATATTGGTACTGGTACTGGTACTGATACCTTGTCTTTGATACCGGTTCCTGAACGATACCAGCTTTATAAAATCCATTTTAACAAAAGCAAGATTACATTACACATTACGGTACAATTACTCACTTCAAAGTAGGAAGCTGTTCAAAGACCTGGGAGCAGCTGGAGAAACTGTTTTTACACTGCACATTTTACTCAGCCCGGATAACTGGACTAAAATGATGGAATATTGGATTATACAAAACCTATAAATACATGTCAAAATGGACATTAATAACTAACAGTATGGCAGCAGTACACCATTGTAGCATCTAGTCTGCCTAATCAAAGAAGGAGAAGGGAATGACTGCGTGGGTGACGTTTGTCGTACTGGGAAATAGTGGCAGTGTGAGACCTCTTACTTTGTGCTAAGCTAGCCCGGGTCTGACAACAATCCACCGTGTCAACTTCAGGAGGGTTTCCCTCCATTGTCTGTCGGTCTGTAACGTTAAGCAACACGACGTTTGCCGTCATAAACGCTCTGCGCCTCGCCTGCTGGTTATCCATCCCTGCAGTGGCGAGGAGAGGTTGCGGCAGGGTACAAGCGTGCTGCATGCTTATTGGCGCACTTTACTCCTCAGGTATCCTTAGGTAAGTTTGGTACCGACTGACAGGGCATTTTTTATTCATGATGGTGTCGAAGCAATTCGGTCCTCTCCGCAAATCGAAGTTCGGTACCCGGCCCTGCATAAGATGTCTCATTGATTACATATGTTGATAAGATAATAGGTGGATATTGGACTTTTATTAAAGTAAAACCACGTCCAGTTCGCGTTAACAGCCTCTGATATGATGGGTCTGATGCAGTTGGATTGATTGCACACTCATTTTGAAATTGATCACGCTGTTGGACTATTGGCACTGAACCTGAAGTTATTCCAAGCCAACATTTTGATTAGATCAAGGAAGCACATACAGACAATAACAAATAGCATACATAAGTACTATTTTTTGACACTGAATACTCTATTTTGCAACTTTCTGTCCAGTTTAAAAATAATATTGAAAGAAAAAATTGTGAGCGTCAATCCAATTTTTCACCATAGCTGGTTGCTTCTTTGCTCCGAAGGTCTCAAGAGACCTTTTAGCTATATTTGCCTCACGGAAAACCGTCAGGAAAAAGGTCGTTGTCAGACAGTTCTTTGTAAGACAGTTAACAGCGGCGCATTAAGTCACAGTGACCTTGAATGAAGACCGTCGCTCCATTTTGGAGTGTAGCACTCCTCCGTTGCCGTGTGCTTTATCTACTTGACTCATTTTCTTCTTCTGGTGTGTTCATATCTAGCCATGGCTCATAGTGTGTAGGATGGTTCTGGGCCTGTGAACTTTTGACAGTCAGTAGAAGGAGGAGGGGGGAGGGGGGGGGGGGGGACAGGAGGATGAAATAGATGGTAAAAGAGCGACTGAAGAAGGGAAGAGGAGAAGGAAAGGGAAGAGGAGGATAATGAAGTGGAATGTAAGGGGTGGGGCACCTCTGGTATGTCAGCCCTGTGTGTGTGTGTGTGTGTGTGTGTGTGTGTGTCTAAACACCCTGCCATGAGTCAGTGAGTCAGACATGCGCAGCTGCTTCGGCTCTCAATCACACACCCGCAAACGGCTTTGAAACTAACTCTGTTTCTGCCTCTGCCTGACGCTCTCTGATTCGCCATTTTCGCCATAGAAGCTCCATTACTAGCTGCAAGGAAACTCAAGTAGCCGATGGTTACGAGTCACGGACAATTAGAACCGCCAGAATTAGGTTTTTTGGTTCTCGATGGCACGCAAATGGGCCTCAAAAACTCTCTGAAAATGCAGTTCAATGACTTTTGGTTTTGTCTTCATCTGTGCCGCTAACACCGCTGTGGTGTTTCTGGCAAGGCAAAGAAATCAAATGGTCAAAGGGTTTTGTACATCCCCTAACAACCGTAAAATGTTAATATGAAACCGTATATGAACCGAGAGGTCTGCGCCATGTATGAGTCTTACGGTGCGTTCACACCAGACGCGAATGAAGCGATAAGCCCGAGTGATTAACAAATTCACGCGAACAGCGACATTCGCTTCATTTGCGTCTGGTGTGAACGCCCCACAAGTAACGAAGAGGTCGGGCTTGAACTACCTGTCTCATCGGCACCTCAGCAGTAGTTTCAGTGGAGGAGTGTGGAGCGAAAGTTGCTTCCTCCCCCCCAATCCCGTTTTTTGTCATCTCTTTGGGTGAATTCCCAGCTGACTGTTTGTCATGGCAACCAACCGGTCTTGGTGACTGGGCCTGCAGCTTACACTTCCTGTGTGTGTGGTTGTATGTGTGTGTGTGTGTGAGGAGACGCATGCGCAGTGTGTGTGTGTGTGTGTGTGTGTGTGTGTAGACAGCGAATGGCTGCATGAGCCTGTCAGCCTGGATTAGAGTCAAACACACTGCAGCGATGCCTGCTTTTTATTTCTTTTTCTTCTTTCTTTCTTTCTTTCTATCGTTCTGTATTTTCGTTCCTTTTTCTTGTTTTCTCTTTTTCATTTTCCTGTCGTTCTTTCTGCCTTCCTTGCTTTCTCTGTAGCATGAATAATGACAGCATCAGATTGTTTGATTAAATAAAGAGATCTATTAACCAAATGTAGGAATGTACTGTGCCTCTCAATCTGTCCTCTCTTACTGTATGTCTTTCTTGTGTATCTGGTAAATCATTTGGCGTTATTCAACGTACACCTGCAGAAGTATTTGAAACGCCACTGTAGACCGGCGCAGGGCGGCAGCCGTCTCGTATGAATGGGTCCAGTGCGGCTCGAACACGGGTGCTGTCTGAAAGTGGCATAAGCAACTCAAAGTGCTACTCTAATGTGGTAGGAGGAGGGAGGGTGGAGGGGGGTTGGGCTTTAAACCTGGCCTTTGATCCTGTGGTACAGCAGGGAACGCTGGTATTACATAACTTAGAGTGTGTGTGTGTGTGTGTGTGTGTGTGTCTCTGAGCGTGCTGGGCTGCAGTGTGTAGCGGTGAGGCTCCCATTGCAGCTGCTCTTGGTTTCAATGTATGTTTTTTTTTTTGAATCCCCTGTTGCATTAAGCTTGTCGCGTTTTAAGCAGCTTTCTGAATCACCACGGTTAAGCCGCTGGGTTCGAGTCTGCAAACTTCACCGGTGAATATACCAGTGTTCCAGTTCGGTGGGATGTGGTACGACAACGATAATCTAAAGGCGAAATCCAGTAGGGCTCAGTGTTTCCCACACACAGACTTTACTGGCGGTCCGCCCAGGTATATTAACAGCCGCCAGAGTATATTTGGCTACACATTTGAGCATTTTTTTAGTTGTATTTTTTTTTTAATCCGTCCAAGAAGAACAGCGTCGTCCTTACTCGATTTACTCGTCGCGATACCCGATTCAGCTGTTTGAGTCAGTATCTGACCGACACCAGAATCAGATCGGTGCATCCCTATCAAAACCCCCAATGGCCAGGTGGGAAGTTTCTGGAACATCAGAATTGTTAGAGGTGTATTCCAGGCAGAGAACAAAAGAGTGTGTCAAATTTCACCAATTTAGAAACACTTTAACACTTTAAAGTGCTCTGAATTGGTTACTTAAAGTCATGAAAAAGTCCACTGGGGGGGGGGGGCCTGTATTTAAAACATGGCTAATAATTGAGGAATATTAGATTATTAATTTTAAAATTTCACAGAATTCTCACCACTGCCATTTTTTGACATGCCCAGAGGGGGTGCATTTAATCCCCATGGCCCAAACGGGTCTGGCCCAAGTGGCGTGGTACAATTAAAATCAGTGTAAGGTGATGTAATTGTTACTAAAAGGGCCAAACCAGGAATACAGTACATCATTCATTGTGGATGAATTGGATTGAAAATAGAGCTGAAATGATGAGTAGATTAATCGATCGACAATTGGCAACTACTCTCAGGGCTCCAGACCAGCTTGTTCCACTAGTAGCACTGCCGCTCCCGACGGAAAAGTTTAGGAGCTCCAGCACAAAATTTGGGAGCACCACTTAAATCGACATACAACTCCCCGGGGCCCTAGGCAACATTCTGCAAAGGGGCCCTGTGAAGGCCTCCCTAAACAAACGGGACAACAAAACTGTCCCTACCTGAGCCGTGAGCCGTGTAAACCATGTGTCGTCGCCTCACAGTCACAACTGACACCACAGGGCTCCTTGGATGGCGAGATGTATGTGTACGAGACGCACAGACATGATACATAATATGAAATATGTAAACTGACATTTTGGGCTTTTGGACCGCTGGTCACTTACATCTCTGAAAATTGTGACGGGAATCTTTTACTTATATCTGACATTTAATATACAAAACGATTAATTGGAAATATAATTTTGTAAGAATAATCTGTTGCGACCCGAGATAAAATGCTTGTTGCCTTGTTACGTTATTGACTATGTTACAGACAAATGAACTCCTGTCCCGTCTCTGCGGTTTTGTGTTTTCCAGATATATGTTCGGTAAAGGTGCGAAGCGGAAGCTGGATGAGGATGAAGAGGGGCTGGAAGGCAAAACGCTGGAGGCGTCGGTGGCGGGAGGGGGACTAGGCCTCGGTCCAGAGGGCCTGTCCAAGGTGTCGTACACCCTGCAGCGGCAGACCATCTTCAACATCTCCCTGATGAAGCTGTACAGCCAGCGGCCGCTCGGCGAGCCCAGCCTGGAGCGCCGCGTCCTCATCAACAACATGCTGCGACGCATCCAGGATGAACTCAAGCAGGAAGGCTCCCTGCGGCCGCTGATCTTCCCTCCCTCGCCGCCACCAGACGACCCCATGGACGAGGGCTTCCGTGAGGCGCCACCCTCCTTTGGTGTCTTGTCAGCGGCGGCGACGGCACAGGTATCCCAGCCTTCTGCGCTGCTGATGCAGGTGATCGCTCCGCCGTCTTCACCCCACCCAATGGTGCCTCCCACCTGCCAGGCATCCCAGGCCTGCCTCAACCGTTTGGAGGCCTGCCCCGCCCCTCTGGAAGCCTGCCTCACTCCAGCCTCTTTACTGGAGGAGGATGGTGGAGATTCAGCCTTTTGTGCTCCATCCCCACCCACCCCTCCTCTGTCGCCCCCCCTGGCACAGCCTCCCCCGTTACCTTCGGCACTTGTGAGCCAGGCGCCCCCGAGGGTCCCTGAGCCTGCCTCGTCCAATGACGGTTTCCTCTCCGCTCTGAGTGACATGGAGTTGGGTCCTCCCACAGCCATAACAAGGACAGCCGCAGCTAATTCTACGACCGTGACTACCTCCCCAGCTCCCGCGCCACTCGCCCAGCCCTCCCACCTCGCAGCCCTCTCCCCAACACCCGCAGGCCCACCCAGAGACTGCAGGACCATGGGTGCTAAACCAGAGGCAGCTGGCATCTTGCTGGTGGAAGGCCGCTGTGCCGAGCTCCGGCCGATGGACGCTCTGCCCACACTGCCCCCTGGTGGCCTAGTAGACATTGCCTCCTCTCCTTCCTCCCCGTCGTCCTCTTCCTCACCCTCGGGGTTTCTGTCAGACTTGGCGCTGGACGACGTCCTGTTCGCTGACATCGACACGTCCATGTACGACTTCGACCCCTGCACGACAGCGGGGGCCGTGGGCGTGGCGGCAGGTGGTGGCCTTGCCAAACTGTCGCCGGTGGTGACAGCGGACGACCTCCTCAAATCGCTGGCGTCGCCGTACAGCGGCCCTGCCCCCCAGGTTTCCGCCAATCAGCCTTTCAAAATTGATCTCACAGAACTGGACCACATCATGGAGGTGTTGGTTGGTTCATGACTTAGAACCTCAGAAACACAGAGACCGTTTAATCCGCAGAATAGACTGGAAAGAAAATTTGGGATCGATTTGGGGGTTTTCTGGTTGTTGTTTTTATGGGTTTTTTCTACTCTCTTCAAAGGTCGGTAATTGTAAACATTGATGGTGATGTCAACTAGTACTACTATGACAACTACTACTACACAACACTGTGCATGCACTGTGCTTGCCTTTCCAAATATGGAAATGAAGTAACCGGGAAACAAAGAAACACATGTGTTTGAATTTCTATACTTGTGAGGACCTCCATTGACTCCATTCATTCCCTAACCCTAATTTAAACCTAATCCTAGTTTAAACATTTAGCCTGAACCCAAGCCTTAACCCTAAAAACCAACTGTAAATAGAAAAAATGAGGACTGGTAACTGGTCGTCATGTTTGCAATCATTCTGTCCTTGCGAGGATATTTACTTCTCACAGGTGTAGAAATACAAGTGGACCCACATGACAAACACACACATACACATGCAGAGCACACAGACACCCTGAATTTGTGGCTTTTAGCAGACGAGTGCCTTTCAAAATGACCACTTATTCGATTCCTGTTTTTACAGTATTTGGGGTTTTTTTCCGAGTTCTTTTCACTTTAACAAGCCTAGAGAGGCCACTCCTCAGCGTTTGTTTTTAATTTATTGTATTGTGTTAAAACTGTTGTTAAGTAAGGTAATTTGGGGTAAGGTAAGCTGATCAAATAATAATTATTTAATCTTTATCTTATTACAAAATGCTATGTTTTATTTGTAAAGCAAGCAGAAAAAGTTTTTTTTTTTATGAGAAAGACATTGTTTTACCAGTGTGCTACATTACATATTAGCTTGGCTACATAATTACGCTTTGGGAATAGCTCTGAAACACACCGCCGGGTTGTTTGTTAAACTCTTTTGGTGGAAGGAGATGTCTGTTCTTGCACACATGTCTATGAATTCAGTTCACTTATTTCGTTCTTTCCCTTCCTTATAACTGTGCTGGATGCTAATTTACATGAGCTCGTGTCATTTGGGCTAGTTATCATGCTTCAGTTACAGCACAATTCAAATGAGCTACCCCCGCAGGAAAGCTCGACATGTTCACGTGGGACGTGGCGGCAGCCGGTCACCAACTCTTGCCTCCCGGCTATTGAAAAGTACCAACCTAAGCAGAGACTTTAGGCTCTAAATCCATATTAAACTTGGCTTTATAGGACCCAAGACAGAACCACTAACTATCACAGATCACAGGGGAAGTCATTGTGGTACCAATTGTGGTGACGTAGGCTTTCTCATAAACGCACAAAGAAAATTGAATATTTTAGTAGAAATGCCTCATTGTTGGTTTGATTCCTACGGAATTGCCAACATGAGTGACAAGACAAATTACGGCACAGCATACAGTATTACGCACGCCCTGTATTTGCAGAGCGTGTTTGGAATAGGGGCCCTGTATGCCAAATCTCCTGGTTCTGCTCACTTCTGTACATTGTGCAGTACAGTTTCGAGGTTGACCCCGAAAGCCCATGGATGTTTTAAACACGTACGATAGCAGGACGGCTAAATCGGTCTCGTAAATAATTTGAATGTGGATTTCCACCGAAGGAGGAATCCCAAACCACGGTGTTACTGTAACAATGCAAAAGACTCTTCTCTCGAAACCCTATCCTCGCGCAGTGGCCACAATGAATGATGTTTGGCACAAAAAGACTAAATCTAAGGTGAGGGCCATAAGGATTCCTAATGTCCACATGTTGTTTTCCCAGCAGATCACACGCACACACACACACAGTTTTAAACAGAATAAACTCAGTTTATGAAATGCCACAGTTGAGCCTTTAATGCTATCTATTAAAGTTAAAAATAGTACTGTTTGCGCAAATTTCCCGTTACTTTTTAAAAATCACAAAGTTGATGTTATGGTTGATAATTTATTAGTCGAAATCCAACCCGCAACTTTCCCCAATTCACAGATATGGCTGTTAACTGTGGTGTTCAAAGTAAGAAGGGACGGAAATGCCCTGCAGAGCTTTTTGGAGAACAGGTTTTGCCTCTGTTGTGAGCTGTTAGAACTGTTATGTCGCAGTCGCAGTCGCTGACCTTCATTTAGAATCAACTGATCCACAGCCACACAACAGCTTTGGCAAGGGTTTTGTGTTGCGTGCAGCAGTGTCGCATATTTAGCCATAATTCACACGTGGCCCGTTCTGAAGTAGACCAACGTGTTGGCACCAAGAAAGTTGTAATTCGATAGGTAGAAGAGGCCAGCAGCAGACGCAGGCCAATCCCAGACCTACCATCTTTCCTTTTACGTAGAAGTCAAACTACTTACTTAGGAGTCTTCAAGGTGCAGATGCATGGCTTGTTTTTTTAGAGTTGATACAATAAAACGCAAATGTGCAAAACGCCTTTGATTGCTGCAATATTCAGAAGAACAGAAACAACGAGAGTGAGAGTCACCTTGCCTCTTATAGTAGGACAACGCATTGAGATTTTAACTAATAGGCTCAAATATTAAAGGAACAATCCACCCTGGGATACTTTTACACTTATTCCTCACCAGTCATTAATGCTCAGTGCATTTCAGGCCTTGCTGCGTTGGGAAGGGTTGTAGCAGTCTTGAGGCTTGGGGGGGGGGGGGTGGCAACAGCTGGAAACGTGACATATGACGTGTGCTTTGGCGAATGCGTTGGGTGTGCTGCAGAAGAAAGCCGAGTCTTGCGCCAGAAAACCAGTACAATGAGCTAAAAGCAGCTAAAACGCTCCATAGACCTAATTGTCTGTGAGTTCATCACTACAAATGCAACCTTACACATTATGCATGATCATTTGATAATAACCAGTAATAATATACAAGATATTGATGAGTGCAGCTTTAATGTGTTATTTTAGTCCAAGCGCCGCTGTAACTGCTGTGCAATTTATCTCATCATTATACACATCTACATTTGTACAGCTCCTCACAGCAATATAAGAGAAATGCACCAGGGACGGACACTGCAGTGGTCCTGAAATGCAGGCTGCGTCACCATGAGGTGTTGTCACTAATTTAGGGTGGATTTTTTTTTTCTTTCCGAAGTAGTTAGCTGACGAATAACAAAAGAAACCCTGAACACTTGTGCGTAAAATGGTAATGTGTTAATAGTATTTCTGGCCTAGTTCCCAGCTGCTGGGATTCACCAGTTGTTAATGGGACAGAGTGTGTAGTCTGGAATCCAGTCTGACTCCTCTGACTGTGCTAGCCAACAGCAATGAGGTCGGGGCGATGTTAAAACGTGTTCTAAGGGAAGATATGTAGCTTCCCCGTGTGCGTTTCACCTCAGTTAGTATGTAAATGAACTAAGTTTGAACTGAATTCAAAGCAGCGTGTGAGCCGAGCAGATTGCAGCACCAACTTGTACTGTTTGTGGACGACTGTGTCTTGTTTCCTTCACTATGTTTGAATTTTGGAGTGCTTGTATTTCGGTCAATGAAGTTAATTATTTATATAGTTTTTTTGTTTTTTTTTCTTTTACGTGTAAATATATTTATTTTTGACGTGAAGTGAACATTTGGATTGTAAATGTGTGTACAGATTGTGTGGTAGGAATGTACTTCAGATAGGAATGTATCTGAGCGTCGAATTATGGGTGGAAGCCATTTTTTTTTTTTTTTTTTTTTTTACACATAGGTAGTTCTATTATCTGTTTGTTTGTTTGTTGCTTTGTTATTGATCTTTGTGGGGCGGCGGCGGCCACATCCTTTGTACTCTTTTTGCTCATCATTTTCCAGTTGAAGGCGAACAGTTCGTGCAGCAATACTCAAGAAACCCGTCTCCAACCTTCAGATGTCAAGACTCCAAAGCCTGTCGTAGACGCTTCAATGCCAAAAGTAATGTACATAGTATGAACAACATTCAAGCTCCTGAGACTTTTTCGATCAGTGTTTGTTACCGAATCTGTTTTAGCGCTGTGCCCGAGGTGCGGCGGTCAGACGGACTGACCGCAGTCGAGGCCGATTTCCTCTACGATGGCTGTATGTTACACAGACCTCAGAGCTGTGCCTTTTTCTATGCAATAGAACCCAAACACACACAGAGAAACTGTCAGCTGATCACTGTATTGGGATCCAAATATGGACTGTAGATAATATATATATATATATATATATATATATATATATATATATATACATACTGTACATATATATAAATATAATATGTGTATATATATGTATATGTGTGTATATGTATATGTAGAATATGAGATAATGGGACAGCTGTCAATGAATTTGAAACAGTCTTACTTTTGTAGTTTTATATATATATATATATATAAATATATATATACAATAAACTGTAAAAAGAGCAAATTTCTGTTTTGTCTCCTTACTCTCTGATACTGTGTAGTCTTGTGTTTTTGACATACAATACATGCTTACAAACACATTGACCGTCATATTTATCAGCCCTTCGACCAGTATGTGCTTTTAATGAATGTTGCTGAAATAGATTTTTAGCCTTCAAGGAGCCTTCGAGCAGCTAGCAAGCAGCAGTACTTGCTAGCTTTTTTCCCGGAGCTTCCAACCGCTTCACACAGTTGAAAACCTGTTATCAGTCCTGCCACCAAAGGTCCATACTTGGCTAATGCTGAACCTTCCTTTTGAAAGCAGGAAATTCCAACTTTTACGACTCTTTAAGATACTGATAATGCCTATATTGTATATTTTTGGTATGACACAAGAAGAGCGTTTCTTCTACTTTGAAGATGAGGCAGTGTTAAAGCCAGAGTGATAGAAAACCACTGAATTCGTGCTATGCAACAGTGCACATGTGGGGAAAAATGGAAGATAATGAAGGTATATCACTAGCCAGGACAGAGTCAAGGGGAATGAAATGAGAACCTTCTGAGTTCCTGAGCGTTCAACGTAGTCTACCTGAAGAGGGTGAAGGGAGGGACCCCTGATGATCCGGTGTGGGATGCGCGAGGACATTAATTAGCTGTGATTGTAAGAGCAGTGTTTCCTTCTCACTCGCCAAACGTAACTCATAAAGCCTAAATTCGGCATGGATGATTGGCGACAAAACAACGCTTAACGTCGACGAATTGGCAATTAATTGTAAGGGCACGTACAGACAAACGGCTGTTTCTAGGCGCCTCTCCCTGCTTCTCTGATTGGGCGGCGGGACAACAGAGCGGGAGGGTTTCCTTTAAATCGCCCTGTCTTAATAGCCTAACCTGTAATATTTGTCTCCAACAGGCTTGCACTGAATTGCTTCTCAAAAATACAGAACAAAGGCCAAAAATTCCAATTAAGTGTCGAATCCGTATTTTACGGGACAGTCGGCGACCCTAACCACAACCCACAGACATTTATCTATGCGCAAGCATGTATTTTTTAAATTTGTGTTGTGTAAAGTCATATCCCCATAAATACAGAGCAAATTGCAAATATGCATAACTTTGTAAAAACACACTTTAATTTCACATAAAAATGATATAGGTTTTACAAATGTAACTAGTTTCACCACAGCAAATACTTGTAAAGGCATCTCTTAACTGACCGAATTGGACAAAACTCCACAAATAAATAGAAGGGAAGTCACAAATGTCACTCGGCCCACAAGCTGACTGGAAGCAATCTACAAAAGGGCAAAATGGGTTCACAAGTGAGTAAATATTACTTCACGTGTGAAACTGCAGAGGACAGTAGATAGAGGAGGCGTTGGCCTACCTTATTTTACCAATACGCTTTCACTCTGAGGCATGTGGCACAGTGGTCTTTGCCCCCAGGAGAAAGAACAGCTCAGAAGTTTGATCCCTATCTTCACCGGTCTGCCGGGATCCGGCTAAATGCCAGGCTCTGTATAGATAAATCACCCTTCCTCTGGAAGTCCTGGTTTCAAAAAAAAGGTATCACAGTTCTAGGGGACTTGTATCAGGATGAAACATAAAACATATTTGAGACAGGAATTCAATTCTTACCACACGATCAATTTTGGACAATTTTCACAGTTAAGACACCTACTGGTACAAACTTTAGGCTCCCCCTCAATAGCCCCATCTAGCGTTGACACTCTAGAAATGGTCCTAAGCATTTTTGGACTTGGCCATAAAGCCTCTGCCTACTACTCTAGGATCCTTACGGCCACGGATTCTAATATGTTGTCCCTTAGATTGACATGGGAAACTGACTTAGAGGTATCATTTACTGAGGCAGAATTGGGGATAATTCTTATGAATGGAAAAAAAATGTCAAGCGAACAAGACTGATGCAATTAAAAATTATAAGTAGAGTCTACTGGACAGCATCCAGGCTGCATGAAATGGGTCTGATTGACAGCTTAGAGTGTTGGAGGTGTCTCGACAAAGATAGTACTTTAGTGCACATTCTTTGGAGTTGCCAAAAATTCAGGAGTTTTGGTGAAAAAAATAAGGATTGAATTTAATATTCTTACAATACGGCCTTAAGAGTGTAGTATTTACTTTACAAAGGTCTTACATTTTTCTTGGCCTTTTGTAAGATTAAATAGATACCGCAACGTCATAAATAACTGTCAATTCTTTTTAAAGTTGCGGGTGTGTGTAACGTTCCAATTTACTCTGTTTGGTGCGACTTGGATTCTGCAACAGTACAGGCACTGTTTACGTCAGTGTGTTGCTTTATGCTCCGGACCGTGGAGTGGGTGCGAGCGCTGGCGCGAATTACTCAGTTGTCGGGAAATAAAACCAAACGTCTCGCACCTTGCCACAAACCTACATATCACGCTCACCACGACCCGCTCTGCCACCAAGCCGCAGCCGCCTGAGTCACAGGACTCATTTGCAGCACCTCCCTCATGCGGGTCTTCATTCAAGTACCTGAAGTACATTTCTGAGTAGGTAACGCTATGTTTGCAGCACAGCAGGTTATTTTAGAGGGAAATGGCCGAAGGAGGTACCCGTACTTATTCCACGACTGCCAAATGTATCACTATAACGTGGTCTGCTGTGGAGCCCCAAAACTGACAATGTGTAGAGAGATCATCCTGGAAACTGATCAAAACTGTTTTTAGAGTTAGATCAAGTCCGGGTTGTACAGCAGAAAACCAGTATTTCCCTACCCATCATATCAGACATGGCTCACACTGATTGGATCTTTAATAAAGTGCTGGTACCAGCTTGATCCACTGGCTGTTTCTTCTTTGCCGTTGACATTGTCATGTCTCAGGTTGATATTTCCGTTACAAAGCTCAGCCTGTGTCTTTCTCTGTTTTTAGTTGGGGGTTTTTTTTTGTGTTTTTTTTCCCCCGCTTAGTTTCCTGCAGCACTGTGCCAACATTTTGCACTGTTAAACAGCCACGACTCCTGATCCGCAGGCCGGTGGTTATTTCCGGCATTCAGGCCTCACAGCTGCGAGGGGAAGGGGGAACATGGCAACAGCAGAGCTAAGGTCATGGAGGACAACACAGATGACAGTCAATAACAGAGGCAACGAGACAGAGGGCTGCTTCTCTCTCTGTCGTCTAGATGCTGCTTTTATTTTAACACGGCTTTTGGGAGACTTCAAATATGGCAGTCCTGTGAGTGTTCTCTTATAAAATGCTAAAAACTTCATGTCAGCCTCAAGCAGAGATGAGGAGCTCCATAGCTGCTCCATAACTGTGGTTTTATATTATTATTATTATTATTTTATTTTATTCCATTTAATCATTTAACGTCATGCATGGGTAAGAAAAAAACTGCTCCAAACTCCACATTTTATCTGTTTTTTTGAAAAAACACTCACGAATAATTCAAATAATTTCATCTGCTAAGCTCTGGGTTAACACGTGTGAATAATCATAACAATGATAAACCTTTATTTATGCAGCACATTGCGTACAAAAAGAAGCAACGCAATGTGTTTTGCAACAGGAGTAAATCACAAATAAGAAGACAGATGGATGAACTAAGACCATTAAAAACCTTTAAAGTGTAGATGTTCCTACCCTTTTCCCTCTCATGTACTATTATAGCTTTTGTCTGCCGTGTCAATGCTTGTACAAAAGCTTTATTATAGTGCCATCTCGTGGTTAAATACCAGAGGTACAATGAGAAGTCGCGAGTACATAAGGACAAATGTGATGTGCAGCATATCAGCCCTTTACCGCAGAGAAGAATAGTGTCTCTCTAGCTTCTGCTTTCTTGCTGCCGTTCCATTTAAATGAACTGCCTTCAAAACCAAAAGGTGACAAAGAGGAAGCAACAGCGCCCTCCAGAAGGCACAGAGCTCTCCATCCATCATTCTCCATCTGTGGACATGGCCGGTCACTCGCTTGAGGGCCAAATCTCACCTCACATGGATTGTTAAATGCTTGTAAAATACTACTGAATTCAGCGTGATAAATAAGGGGATGCGTTGACCCTGACGCGTTCTGTGTAGGTTTTATTGCGCATCATTTTGCCAATAGTAGCGTATCGTGACAGTTTTTCTTCCTCGCATTCTGATTTCACGATCAGCCCCGAAGACCAGTGCTGAAATGACTGCAGCTGTCGAGCTGCATTAAATGGCCCTGACAGGTTTGTAAAAGCAACATGCTTGGCTGCTGGGAAAGACGTAGCCCGCGCAGTCAATGTTTTAGCCAGCTGGCGAACATGAACTGATTATTATTTAAGTCAGATGAAAACCTTGGTGCAGTTATGAACAAACAAGAGACCAGATAACAAGCTTTCACTACAACAAATAAATTGTAGCCTACTAGAAAATTGGTCTTTTGTGCTCAAAAATATTATAGTTGCAAGATATTCTAGGGATGAACGGGGTTTCTCATAGAGTAGAGTAGAAAACTTAATCAGAGCGAATCCTTGTCCTATTTATGGAGGAAAATCATTCTTCTGTATTTATTTAGATTTGTATTAATTCCCCTATTTATTTACTTTCCCATTTAAATAATTAAAAAAAATAGTTAATTTACTTATTTTTATTTATTCATTTTTGAATATTAAAAAAAAAGTTTTTTTGTATTTATTTATGCATGTATTATTTTACCTTTGCATTTTGTCCCCGTTTATTTCCCTAAACCGCTTTATTTCTGTCTTTTCTTTTACATTTTATTCATGCATTTCTTGCTTCATTATGCAAACGAAGGGGGGGGGGGGGGGGGGGGGGGGGTCGTGGGGGGGGGTTGCTGCACCCCCTGTCGTTTTCTTTT
>CM022471.1:23564213-23591168 GCA_011952105.1 Coreoperca whiteheadi
GGGGGGGGGGCTGTGTGTCATGGGGGCAGCTTTTCACCTCGTGGTTGATCGACATCCGAGTGCATCGATCGACTATAGAGGCCTTGCTGCCACACCGGCGGCTTGTGGAGAATTTGGTGAAACTGGATCATACATTATGGAGGGGCTATTTTCTGGTCTTCCCCGTCGATGTCCTCCGGCTGCTCTGCTTCACCTTTTGGCGACTTACGGAGTTCGCTTGTGGACAGGTGGCTTTAACTGTTTGTTGTTGGCGATTAGGACAAATAATACAGACATAAAAAACAAAAAAAAGCTTAAATGAACAAATTAATAAAGGAAATGGAAAATGAAATGGGAAAGTAAATAAAAAAACAGGGGAATAAATAAAATTGTAAATAAAAACAGAAGCAAAATAAAACAGAAAATTCAATTTTATAAATTGTTTAAAACCTGAATTCATTTTAATATTTTAGGTGCATTTAATGGCATATTCATTGATTTGATTTGTTTATTTATTTCTTAATTTATTTATGATTTTGGCAATACTGCTCCTCCATATTTGGTAACGGAGATGTGCAATATTATAGCTGAATAGCTTTTAATATTCTTAATCTTTACAAGAGTTTCAGGACATAGGGGAGGGAGAGCAAAGCCAGGAAAATACACAGAATAGCGCAACAATTTTGTGAAGCTGTCTTCTGCAGGTGTTTTAATCACCACAAATGTATAGTCAGTGCAGGAAAGCGTGCACAGTGCCAGAGAACCCGGCAATCTCCGCTGCTCTTGCATCATTTGCTCTTGGTATTTGTGCCGGCTTTTGTGCGCATGTTCAGCTGGCGTTTTTGTTTCGTCGCCCATTCTCCATTGGCCCTCCCTCTGCCCTGTGCTCAGCCTCCACACTGGACCAGCCGCCACACGGCAGAGTGCGTGCGCCAAAACGCGTGTGTGTGTGTGTGTGCATCCAACCCACGCTGCTTAGAGCCGGACTCAGCTCACCACGGTTAAGATGGGGAAAAAGAGCGAGATCAACGGGCACGCCGTGCCCAGCTCGGCCCCTGCAGAGCGGAGCCTGGAGAAGAGCGCGCAGAAGAGCCTCAGGGAGAAGGTGTTGGAGTGTCTAAGAAAGAACCTGCTGGTGATCATGACGGTGTCCGGGGTGCTGGTGGGCGTCGGGCTCGGGATGCTGGTCCGCAAGATGAACTTGACCAAGGCGCAGATGACCTACTTCGCCTTCCCCGGGGAGATGCTCCTCCGGATGCTGAAGATGATCATCCTGCCCCTGGTAGTCTGCAGCCTCATATCCGGCGCCGCCAGCCTGGACACCCGCTCCCTGGGCAAGCTGGGGGGCATCGCGGTCGCCTACTTCCTGGTGACCACGCTGATCGCCTCGGGGATCGGGGTCGCCCTGGCCTTCATCATCAAACCCGGCGTGGGCGCAGGAGCGCTGAACACCAACAGCCTGGGACTGGATACCGTCGGCAGCAACAAGGAGACCACTGACTCGTTTTTAGATCTGGCCAGGTAGGCCAACTGTAGCAACACTTTAATCATTCATTAACTATCTGAAAAATGTAATACTGTAGTCGAATGTCAAACAGATTGGTGTGAATATGAAACAGATGGGTAGTTCTAATGGGAATTGTGGCCCGGCGCGGCTCAGGCGCAGTGGGATGGAGTGGCTAGACGCATGGAGCCACCCGACGCGTGCGCACACGCACGCTCATAAAGCCACTGACTGGTTCGGAAGGCATTACACGAGGTGGCACACATCTAACTGAACACCCAAGTTATTTTTCGTGACTGTCATAGAGTGTATCTGTCTTGCAATATGGTCGATAGGGACTCCTCTCTGGTATCCATTACTGCCTGAATTGGTTTTGCTGGAGCTTTGCATGGAAAAAGCAGTTACTCTGATACCTTCCTCCATGTGCAGTGCAGTCAGTGGTGGAAAGTGACAAGTACTTTTACTTTACTCGAGGGCTTCCATTTTCACCCTCCACTACATGTATTTGACAGCCACAGATACTTCTTACTTTGCACATTAAGATTTTACATACAAAACATATGACAATCTTATATCATACATTGTAACAGATTAAATTACACAAAAGTGTATATGAAGTAGCCATAATTAGCTCGCCCATGACCAACAGTAAAATGCTGTGTTAATGGATCGGTAATAATAATCCACTTTATAACTAAACAGTCATAGAGGCTATTTTTACGCATATTGAATACTTTTACTTTTAATACTTTCTTCTGTACCTTTACATAAGTAAGGCTTTGTATGTAGCTCTTGTTGTATTGCTACTTTTACTCGAGTAAAGTATCTAAGGACTTCTTCCACCACTGAGATCAGCACGCAGCAAAAGGCAATGCCATTATTATATACACAACCAGGTTTTATATCCAGACAAGGTATAGATAGAAGCCCACTATTTATGGCATTATACAGATCAGTGGATCCCAGACTGCAGTCTAAGGGCCTCCAGGGGTCTGGGATGGGACGGGACAACACTATGTTCACTTAAAGTTAGCACAAGACTCTTCTTCTTCTTCCCGTCTGTTTTCATCTCGCTGGCCCACCCAGCATGGGTCATCTGGCGATCCGCATATTTGCATGGGCTTTTTACGCCGGACGCCCTTCCTGACGCAGCCCCCTCAGGAGGCGGGGATCGAACTGCGAACTCTGCGACCAACCCTGGGATCAGTAGACGACCCGCTCTACCGCCTGAGCCACAGCCGCCCGACAGTTAAAGCAGGACTAAACGGTCAAAAGACATCTTCTTACAGTCGGTGTCCTTGTGGCAAACTCTGTATCTAATGGCGAAGAAGCCTGTGAAAAAGCTGTATTAGATGACTCAGCCTATAAATATCAGCATGCTTATTGGCCTTCACTGATCCACACAGGAGGTGTCCAAATATTAAGTTCCCACAGTGTGAGGGAAAGCCGGCAGCTGTTGAAAGAGAGCAGAGTATTTTGAGGACGGGAAAGAGGTGGAGGGATGAACCCCATGGGGGTTTGGGGTGTGAAAGCAGACAACGCTTTTGCCAACCAAGCAGCCAACTGTGTCGATCGCCGCTTACCTTACCAACGACGTTAGAGAAGAAGCACGCCACGCTTGTTGTCACCCCCTCTCGTCAGTTAATGGGCGTGAAAAGCTACGGGAGAAGCTACCCTGTGTCCTGTTTTTTTGCAGTAACTTTATTTTGCCAGTTATCGCCAAATTACCCGGAAATGTTATAGCTACATGGGTGCTTTGGTGTCCGTGTCAATATACCTTTGTTAGACTAAATAATGTTACACCTCCATGGCTTGCCAACAGGGAGTCTTTCATTAACGGGCTTAGTTTTAATAGTATAGAGTGAAGATAGAGGGAAATTGATAGCGGAGGTCAAAATACATTTGTGTGCCATGCTATCTTAGATGGAAAGGTGATAAATAGGCCAAAGTAATATCTTAACCTTTTACCAAATGAAATTGAGCTTATTTGAGCCAAAAGAGCCTCACCTTTTACAACTGTGTCCAGTTTGTTGATACCGTGCATTTCAGGGCAAGAAAAATAGCAATTTCTCAGCCGCCGCGCACATTGAGCGCCGTGACGTCTGACGCCGTGACATTGCCCGTATTCTCCATCAAAACTATGTCAGCTTTCCCAAACCATAGCAGCACTGTGTAGTGCAAACTACACACTGTCTGCTGCTGCCAGCACTTCTCCCTTATCACGGTAGCAGGTGGACGGTCTGTTTTTATTTCTCAATCTTACACTGTGGAGTCACACTTTATATTTGCACCGGAGGCAAGTTGCTCAAAACATTGCAGGAACGTTTAGACCAGCACCGGATTTGAAAGCCAATTCTGATCGAGACAGACTCTTAATCTTATTCTCGATGCTGATAAATTAAGACTGAAACTGACTGTATGGAGCTTCTTTAAACTCGATAATTTTAATTCGCAGAGGTTACAAAAGTCCTTCCGACCACTCAAAGCGCTTTACCCTGCATGTCATTCACCCCATTCACACACATTCGTTCACTGATGCCAGGTAGGGGTGGGCGGCATGGCCCTAAAATATATTTCCCTGAAAATAAGATATTTCTGCGATAACGATAAATGTTAATATATAATATTTGAAAGAATACGTTACCCTATTTCCATTAAGTTATTTCTTATTTCAACATGTTTATTCTCCACCTTATTGTAGTGTTTACTCACAAGCTACTTCAATCTGCTCGCCGAGCTTTTACGGAACAACGGCATGAGTAGAGACTCTCTCTGTGTCTCTCTGCAGAGCATGAGCGATTGTCAGTAGACCGCGTGGGAGGGGAGATTGTCCACTAGATACTCGATCGCAGATGGCGCCATTAATGTACCAGGGCGGTAAGGTCTATGTGTGGGAAACAATGCTCCATCTTTTGTAACCAAACCGGTTCCACTACTGAAGAAGGTCCCCTTCTTGAAACCAGCTGATCCACTGTGGAGCGGCAGCAATGATACTTTCACTTTCAGCGATGCTTGTTGCTGCTGCACATAAAGGTACGACGTCATCACGTCAAGAAGTCGGAATGTTGCCATTATCACGATATGACATTTCTTTTTATTATATAAAAAAATTATACCACTATTATGAATGATATGATGTGGCACACAGGTGTCAGAATCTCACTTTCAGCACACTGAAAAGATTCTTCCAAAATCTAAAAAAGAACGTGTCCCGCTGCTGTATAGTCTCCAGCAAGAGGGCGCATCAGGTTCTACGCTTCGTACAACATGAGAAGAGGCATTTCACTCCTAAAAATATGTAACACTACTCGTCTGGAAATACATGGCAACGTCTGTAGGTACTTTGGTCCACACTGAAATACATCAACAACTAAATGGATGGATTAGCGCCAAATTTTGTACAGACATTCATGGTTCCCAGACGATGTATCCCGCTGACTTTGGGGGGGTCCCTTGATTTTTTTTTTTTCTTCTGGCGCCATCATGAGGCTGACATTTATGGTTTTTGAGTGAAATGTCTCCACAGCTGGTGGATAGAAAGTGCAGTGAAATTTGGAATCCGCATCCATGTCCTACGCAGGATGAATTGTGACAGCCTTAGCGATCCCCTGTCTTTTCATGTTGCGCCACCATCAGGTCCAGTACGTTGGTCAACAAGTTCTCAAATTAAACGACAGAATACATCGTGTTTTGGGTTAAAAGAAGTACCATGTGACCTCCTCCCTAGTCGGACTTTGCCGTGTATAACAATATCACTTGTTATACAATATCACTTGCTGAAACAGCTGATGCTGTCGTTCTCCGTGGGAGGACAGTCTCACTTTGGTTCATAACGAAATACCCGCAAAGCTAATGACATTCCCATCGGCCGCAGCTGTACTTTGTGTGCTAATTAGCAAATGTTAGACCGTGGTAAACATGTTTCCATGATCTCACAAAATGTATTTTGTATGTATTTTTTGTACAACATGTATTTTTACTTATTCACACAAACTAGAAAACAACATGGACTGTTATCTTTTTTTCTGAACACTACACACAAACTCTCCAATATAAGATGCACCCAATAGATTGATGATAAATTCATCAGGTTCCCTGCCAGTAATGGAGAACATTTTTAACCAGGCGATGATGTTTGATTTTCATAATCCTTCAACACGTAGTCGCAATCATAGTGAAGGTGAAATCATCTTAAATAAGGCTGTTTTTCTTACTTGCATTTCTGTGTGGAGAATGGTTCTTAATTCATAGAGCGTAGCAAAAACCTGTCAACTGTTGCAATAACACCAGAAAGTCAGAAACACTCCCGACCACATTACCTGAATAACCAGTTTCTGCGGCCTTGAATTAAAAGGATCACGCATGATGTTTGGCTTTGATTAATTAGGAAATCGAGTTGTTGTGTAACAGAGCTTTAGAAATGAGTCTATAGACAGGAGGCAGTGGGGCTCAGGGGAGACTCTGTGGGAAAGGCATGCCAGCTCTGGTTTCCCAGGGTTAATCCAGATCCTTGCCTCAGTCATGGGACAGAGGAAACCTGACCGCCTTCATGGATAGAAGATGAGTATGAAGACTTGTGTGGGTACAAGATTTTAATCATTTTTTTTAGCAGCATTAAGACATTAAGAAATGGCTCAGTGAAGATATCATGACTACCTGCCATTGCGGCCAGTGGAGCTGACGTTTAACAGCTGCAGCACCATTTGGCCCTGGACTGAAGGCCGAGTTAATGGGCGGGGGTCACGAGGTTGTGGACTGAATTGCTTGGCTGTGGTCTGGCCATGGGAAGAGATGTGAGCAAAGTCTGTATTTCTTTGCACAATACAGTGTGACCCCAGAGGATAACGTTACAGCAAACACAGACTAATACATGGAAAAGGCCTGCAAGCTTCCAGTAATCCGTGAATGCTTATTTTACAGTAGTGAAAATAAACTCTGCATGGTGCCTATAAAGACAGACTGTCAAGGAATATGTTGTCATAATGGATTTATAGTAGTGAGAGAAAAAATGATGTACCAAACCGAACTGTCCAGTTGTGACGTGAATAATGAACTTCCTTCAAAGCTAGATTTTATCATTTTCACCATTACTGTGGCTCTTATGAATGTAGGGTTTCCTTTTGGCACGTTTCAGTTCAAAGGTGCAGCAAAATGAAGACACGGGAAGGCTGAATGAACAAAAGTTAACTTTAATAACTCCCGGGCGGTGGTAACAGAAGCAGGAAGGCACATGAAGCCAAAAACATAAGACTTCCTTGTAAGTATTACACTTCTGTGGGTAGCTATATAAAGACAGTGACACCAAATGGGCCCAAAAATCCATCTTCATGAGTCAAAGTTACAACATTGCAAAAGGTTACACTACTCCTTATAGAAATGCCGAGAGAAATTTAGTTTGCATAAGAAATCAATTGTCTTGCCACAAATGCAAACAGAAAACGATGCTTTCAAAGTGCTGGGTTTTTGTTTTTAGCAGGTTTTAGCTGGCTTCTTGAATGATGAGGGTCTGCTGTCCATACATGGACTGCAGGTCCGGGGGTGTGATTGTCCTTTATTCTAAGCGGGTTTTGAGTCTGCGATGTGTTCCCACTGGAAGAATGACAAAATGAAGTATACTCAAAAAGTCAGTTGAAACACTTGTTTTTTGAGTGAGCTGTGGCTGTACACCCGCAACGCACGGAGCTGCTCACAGATGGAAGAAAGGAAAACTAAGTGTGAATGGTAGTAAATCAGCGTCAGAAAACAAAACAAAAAAGTTTGAAATCTCTGGAAAACACGTTTTGTCATCTGTTTGTCAAGTTTAACTGTCAGTGGTCATTTCCTGTTTGTACCAAACAGTAAAGTGTGTTGATTTTGCGGCATACTAATTGCAAAAACAGTATGCCACGGCTTGCCGGTATATGGTGTACAATTGGTACATAGCGTGGAATTGGGACACGGTATCTGAGCGATGGAGGTGTTTGGGAGTGTATGCAACCTGACGGGAAGACCCGCAGACGCTACTGAAACAAAACAGTCACCTCCTATGTTTCTTGTATTTAGGGTTAGAATTGTTTTAATTATGTAGGCCGTTGGCTACTCCTCCACACCAACACTTGCACGTAATCTAGCTATAGTAAGTGTAAGTAGGCAAGTGCTCTTAACAAAATGAAAAAAATAGTGTCAGTGCCTTCCAAAATGACCCATATTAGGGCTTTCCGAGCTGCTGACCAAACAAGTTGTGGTTTTGTTTAGGCACGGAAAAACTACCTGGTTAAAGCTATCGTGCAGCGGTTTTTACAGGCCCGTCTTGTAAATAAGAATGGCAATTATGTGTATATGACATGTAAAACAATTTTGTAAAACAAAAAAGTTAGTGTCATTTTATTTTTAAAACCTAAGAATATACAGGCTACAACCAACGCCGTAAGCTGCTGACCGACCACCGGACAACGCCTGACTAAACTACGGGTTCTCGTTCATTTTTTAATGAATGTGTCTTGTAACAGAAATGTCTCTGTTTGACTATCAAATACAGGAAAAGTAAATGAATACAGCGAAACCTCCAGCAATAACTAATCCCAGTAAAGACCTTGGTGAGTGGTTTTAATAAAAGATGAACCAGACAGCAGGTCAGTGCCAGAACAACTGCGCTGTCAGGGAACTTAGGGAACAGTGGACCTAATGGCAGCTCCTGGGATAAGAGCCGGTGCAGGGGAGTGTGTGACGACAAACTGTTAACTGACAAACACTATTAACTATTCCATCAACAAGAACAGACCTTGGTAAAAGAGCTTTCTCACCACATGCACCAATTATCTGGAATGAACTTCAAAAACCCTTCAATCTAGAATCACTTCCATCTATTAATACTTTTTAAAAACCTTTTAAAGTCAGCTTCCGACTGAACAGTGCATTTGCTTTTAACTAGGTGCCTTTTACAATTCTATGTTTGTATTAGTTTACGTTAAGTAGAATGACTTGTTTGTGTTCTAATATGTATAGTGTATGAATAGAGATTAGTGGTGTACTGTGTAATCTATGTCTTGTCTTTAATGTATATATATTAATTTCCCTGAAACGTTTGGCCGCCAGTCTTGGCCAGGACTCCCTGGGAGGAGAGTTGCTGTAACTCAGTGGGACTTTTCCTGGTTAAATAAAGGTTAAATTAAAAAAAATTAAAAAAACAATCCTGTGAACACGGTTTTGAAAGACTTTCTGAGGCTAGTGTTAAGTTGTTGTTGATGAAATCATTTTTTAATAGCAAACAGGGTTAAATATCACCAGAATGTTTGGTCAATTTATTAGAAATCCAACAGGAAAAGTAGCAGTAACATAGCTGCGATTTTCTTTGGCTCTTAACTTGTTTTTCTCTTCCTTCCTCAGGAATTTATTCCCATCGAACTTGGTGGCTGCTGCTTTCCGTTCTGTGAGTGCCAGCCCTTCACTTCACTTCACTTCACCACACCGCATTGCCCCCACTATTTCACCCGCATCCCTTTTCATTGCCACTTCCTGTCTGTTTTTCCTGCCCACCTGTGTCTTGTGTGGATTGATCATCAGGATTTATTTCAGCAACCACGCGGATGCCACTCCATATTGATTCACAGTGGCTGTAAATCCCGGCTGTGGCGCAGAGGGCCTCATAATGCCTCTCAATGAGGAAACGTTCAGAATAGAGACCGCTGCTCTCCCCCGCTCGCCCCAAACGCCTCTTTTCCTGGTCCCTTACCAGCCGTTACCATGGTGAAACCATTCCATTCCAGCAAGCCTAGCAACCCACCTCGCCTCGCTGCTCTTGGACGCAGCCCGCTCCACTTCCTAGAATTATGATCGTGTCTGTTAGGGCGAAAATAAAATTCAGGAAACTTCAATATTTGGGGATGCAGGGATACAAAATGGCTGTGCACGTACACAAAAAATAAAGTACGCACACACACACACACACACAAACACAATCGAACCAATTGCCTTAAACCTGCCTAAAAACAAGCCAGTGAATTATAAACTCACAAACAAGATAGTGACTCACAGAGAGAGTGAATGGAGTTTCAAAGTGCAGCAAGGTCACAGAGTTCAATATTCACCCCCACCCAGCCTATACTGTGGTAGAGCCCCTGTGGAATGGGTCCAACTGTGGATTAAACCAAGAAAGCAGAGGAGGGGGGAGATTTACACAAAATGACAAGCAGCTAGATGCTTAAACAGACATTTAAACAAATGAAGTGTAAGATTTAGATTATGGGGACGACTGTCTTTTTAGTTTCGTGTCTAAAGTGAAGTGCTGTATGTCTCTGCACGTCCAAGTATGTTGCAGTTTCAAGAACCTATAGCCTCATTTAAAGTCCATAGATCTGCCAAGATGTTGGGAACCTTTATCCTATAGGGCTGTTTAAACAAATGCAGATAGAGGGGGGGGGGGGGCAGTACATTGTAGCAGAGGTGGTTGTCTCCTTTACTGCTGAAAGACTGTCTGAACTTCAGTGGACAGCATCAAGCTGGCCCCCAAACTCCATGCACTTCCTTAGAAGAGCAATGAACAGACATTTTCCTTAGGTAGTGTCATTTTCTGGTGTTTTCCATCATTTTCACCCCATTTTCACTCGGGCTTAACAACATTCGAAAAACCACTCACAAAAACTACTATGCATCCGTGAGATTATAATTGTATTAAACACATTTCTTCTCAACCATAAAAAAAACCTTTATCCTTCACTTGAGGTTTTTTCTGTGGCAATTTAATAACAAATTCATGTATTCACTTGAGAGAAGATAGATGCCACTCTCACGTCTATGGGTTAAGTACAGGACTGGAGCCGGGCGGTGATTAGCTTAGCTTAGCATAAAGACTGGAAGCAGGGGGAAACACGTCAAAGGCTCACTAGTAAACACGCTGTAGCTCATTCATATAATCTGTGCAAAAACAGGAATATGAAAACGCCAATTTGTGGTGTTATGGGGAGTTCCATGCTGTAACCGTGAGCCGGGAGCAGTGACTTCTCAGATTCTTGTCATCAATGTGAGGTTGCCAGGCAACCAGCAGAAGAGTGGCATTGAATCGCCGCGCGTCAAGACGTAGGTACACCACGTAACGCTCCCTAAGACCACAAATTCTCATGTTTACATTTCAAGCTAGCTGTTTAGCCCTGCTCCTGATAACGTTATAGATCAACTCAACTCAGCAAAAAATAAAAAATAAAAAACAACAAAAAAATGTATCTTCCAAAATGTCAAACTATTCCTTTAAGTATCTTCACATGCACACAAAGCCTTCCAATTATGTTGTGTTTTTAAAATCATATTTTGACCTTAACATAAGTAGCATAGAGAAACCTGGTTATTCAGCTCCCTTAACACGCTCTTCCAATGTGTCCAGGTTTCTGATTGTCCTCGTCGGTGCAGGTTTGGTTCGCCCTGAGTTACCTCACCAGTTGGGAATGCACCCAGTTTGGTTTCCGGTTAACAGGACACTGCCGCATTTTGTCACAACTGGCTTCAAACCAAGAGCAACAAGTGCTAAAACGCATCCTCAACTTCACCCGTTGTCAGAGTTATACTTTTATTCCAGTGCCCAGAAATACCTTTGGAATGCTCCAAAACCCAGATCGTACCTGGGATACTAGTGTGCACGTAAACACGCTCAGTTACTTCGGTTTACGCTCATTAACGTGTGCTTCAAATGAAACCTCATTGGCCTCTGATTCGAAGTGAAGACGTGTCGGGAAACAGCACAGAAATATGCAAACAGTTGAAATGTCGACACAGGAACTGCACATTTCAGCACTAGAATGTACTAAAGAAAAATGGATGACTGAACAGCATCAAACAGAATTAACTAAAGGCTTTCCTTTTCCTTTATGTCGCAGTATGCCACAGATTACAAGATGGTTGCTGTAGGGAACGACACCAATGGCACCACCCTCTATCAAAAGGTACACACACACACACACACACACAATCACATACACATTCACACACACACACACACACACACACAATCACATACACATTCACACATGTATGATACTTGTGTAAAATGCTAAACATTGCACCTTTTAAAAAGGAAAAGCGCTCTCATCTGTGCCTTTATAAGTCAAAAAGTCTCAGCCAAATAAAAAATAGGAGGTTACTGCTGATCCTTGGAGAACATGCTTATTCTGAGTGCGTTTTTTTTTTTATGTGTTTGTGAGTCACCCATGGCTGCAAACCCACTGAATAAACACTATTTGGGAGACTTATGGATGACTTTGTTTAGGGAAAATGGGTTCAAGGTTGATTAGGAAATGCTGACATTTTTGCATGAGTGAGCGTGGTCATGTGAGCTTGTTAAAACACGGTGATTTTGTCTTAACACACACTCTTTATAAATAAGGCTGTGTGTGTGTGTTAAAAAACAATTACCCTTCAATTGTTTTTTTAATTTAAAGATTAAAAAATGTCTCAGGTCCACTGCCACCGAATGATCATGAGTAGATCCCTGGTTTTCACAACTCATGAACACTTAAGTAGAATAAAATTAGCAGTTACTTAATATTAACCTATAGTAGTTTTTAATTTAAAAAATCATTTCATGAGAGTAGAGTCTGAATTTAATAGATCATTAAAATGCATTTAAACCAGTGAAGGTACAGCACTGAAGAACAAAAAGGAGGGAGAAGCTGTTCATTACTATGAGGGACAAAATACCCTTTGTTTACCCTGCTCCTAAAAGTGTGGCAAGTGCAAACATGCAAAGGGCAAATACCAGCAGATGAGATCTTATGTAGCCTGCGAAGTTCATCTCGATCAAACACACTGTTGTTTATTCAGGGTTTATCACCAAAAAGCATTTTGAGATCAAAACACACATTAAAGGATACGTTTCATTTTTTTTTTTCAAGTCTGTCTTAATATAATACTCACATGTCATGTATTGGAAGGGTAATCATTCCGCCTCTCCACACTCGGTACAAAATCCACAGTCCATGTTCAATGTAGAGATGTATTCTAAAGTGCAGATAATGTGCTAATATGAGGCTCCAGCCATCTGAATCAAATGGGTACCCATTTGAGCCTCATATCAGCATATTATCTTAGAATATTATCTGAACTGGGTATCTTACCCATTTCATTTCCTCCTCCTGGCAGATTTATTGTTTTTTTTTGCCGGTGTGGTATCCAGGCAACAAACCATATGCCACTAACAGGACGGACATATTTCCTCCGCCACAGCTTAGCCAGGGCACAGTGTTCAGGGAATCACAAAGACTGTCATTTGTAATTTTTGGAGATAACCACTCTTGATTTGACTAACTCAAACTGACACAACCTCCAATTAGCTTCAGCAGCGTCGCGACATGTGGTTTCATGCTCGGAAATGATTCACAGCTTCACAGTGGCTTCAACTTGTTTCCATTTCTGTGGCATCGTCTACATAGAGGTTTAGATTATCTAGTGTTCAAAGTGTGGTGGTCTGTGGTGTTTTTGCATTTTCTCTGGATTCACAACCAATATATATAGTTATGGTTTGCCAATTTGGTTCAACAGGCATGGATACTGGTCCATAGTTCACACACAGAAGTCGGCTTTATTTTCATATTCAAATCTTGCCTAGTACAACTTTAAAACAAGTGCATGACGTGTTACAAAATGGTTTCTGTTTTTGTAGTGTGATGAGCTTCCAGTCAGTCAAGAGTGTTGGCCAGTGGACAGGTCAGCCTGACCCACCAGTTGTCCATTGGGCCTGTGAGAAAGATAATGTGTTGGTCCAAACAGGGAACAAGCAGCCTGGCACAGGGCCGGTTGCCTGTTAGATGTAGTGGATGTCTGGATCATAACTGAGTGTATGATGAGTTTGTTAGTGTATAAGAAGGAGAGACAGGAGATCAGAAGCAGAGTAACAGATGAATAATGATATACAGACTGTTGAACAAAAGCATTTAACATAGTAGCACAAAAGGCTTTTTGGGTTATCTGCACCACTGCGCTCTAATGGTTCAGCACAGAAGATACTAAAGAACCTTTGAAGATTGTTTAAAATGCTCCATAACGCTAGTTTTTAAATAACCTTTATGACTAACAGGCAGTGTTGGGAGTAACGCGTTAGTAGCAATTCCACTACTTTTGGCGGCAACTAGACATGTAACTAATTACTTTTTCAAGTTAAATAACGCTATTACTGAACTTTAAATTGGCTCGTTACCCATTATTTTTGTCTTACCTCAAAATAGTGGACAACTGCAGCAAACAAACGCAACCCGTTCCCTGGATTTTCTGGTTCATGATCCAACGTCACCCGTCAACTGAAGAAACTTGGGTTCATCATCTACTGTAGTTGATGAACGCTCGGTTAATATACATCCAACATCGTGTGTGTCGTCTTCTACTAAAGCCTACTCAAGTGTAGCTTACAGGTAGCAACGCTGGTCGTTGCTGCCTTCTGATGTTCGGTAGGATTAATAACTCATTATCAGTGATAACGAATGTATGTCACTAAAATAATGTAGCTATGTGTGCATTAGTAAGAGAATTGAAGCAGACAAAGGAACACAAAAGTCCATTTCCCTACTAATTACTTTTACATACAGTAATTAGTAAAGTATTTCAATTTCTTTTGAGAGAAGTAACTAGTAACTGTAACTAATTAATACATTTTAGTAACTTGCCCAGCACGGCAGGTTTTTAAATAAGTCAGAGATTTCTATATTATCTAATATGCAAACATTCTGAACATACAGTAATAGTCTTTTAAATCCAGCTACTTATCCCCAGTGGCCAAGGCTTGCCTCCACTGACCCAGTATAAGGGAACAGTTGGAGGATCTGATCTTGGCATTAGTCCATGGTATTTGTCTGTCGTGGGTCATGGTGGACAGTCCCCCCAGTGCCAGGGGATGAAGCTGGTGGAGCTGTGGGAGAGCTCAGGACAATGGAAGGGGATTGAGCTCAGGATTTGTCCCTGTCCTTATTCGTTATCCATTATCCAGTTCACTGAATCCTTGAACTGCCTCCAGACCTACGCACCCACGCACGCACCCATGCACGCACACTCTGTAGCAAGAGTTGCCATACAAACTACTGCAGAATATACTGTATCAGCACTATTGTTTGACAAGCATCCATCTACAAATGAGGTCCCAGTTCAAGGTTACAGTATGTGACTAACACCGACCAACTGCTGTCGTGTGAACGTGTTTCATGACCCAAGATCTGATTTATTTTATGTTAAGTCATGCTATCGGTGTGGCTCATGGGTCAGTACATCAGTCCTGTTGGTCCACCACTTTGGTTAAGACTGAAATATTTAAACAACTAATGGAAGGATTGCCATGAAACTTTGTACAGACATTCATGGTCTCCAGATGATTAATCCCAAGGAGTTTAGAGATCCCCTGACTTTTCCTCAAGCCCCTGGTGAAGATGCCATTTTGGATTGGACTAAATGTGGGACAGACATTCATGGTTCCTAGATGATGTCGCCGAAAGATTATTGGCAGTTCATAGTGAAATTACTCAATGACTATTGAATGGATTGTCTTGACATTTGATACCGGCATTCATGTTCCCTACAGAATAAATTGAGATAACTTTGGTAATCCTTTGAATTTTTCTCTCGACCGTCATCAGATCAGAATTACTCCAGTACTTTGCTTTATGACTAAATACCTGCAAAACTGATGACATTCCCATCAGCCTCGCCCGTACTTTGTGTTTAGTGCTAATAAGAAAATGTTAGCATGGTAACACTCTTAACTATGTCCGTAAGTATGCTGCTAAACCTGTTAAACTGCAGCATGTTAGCATTGTAGCATTAATACTACTAAATAAAGCCGGCACAAAAAATATGTAACGATAATTATTAAGCCTCAAAGCGGCACAAAAATTATCGAGCGTTAACGCATTAATTAGTACAAAATCTGAAGTCGAGTAAATGCACTCAACTTCGGGCTTTCAGAAATAATCAATGCCATCCATCCATCCATCCATCTTCTTCCGCTTATCCGGGGCCGGGTCGCCGGGGCAGCAGTCTAAGCAGTCTAATCGATGTTTATACTGAATAGCAGAATTTAACTGGCAATTCACCAGATAAGCAGTGATGGGTATTTTGGCAAGCTGTTTTCATTTATGGAAACAAAGAAGACCACGAAGTGGATGGAAACTTTTTCACTATTGAAATCAACTTAATACACCGTTAAGCAGCTGAGTGGTTGTTGGGAAGCACAAGTGAAATACCTAAAGCAATTCAGTATAATTTCTATATTGATGGGAGATCCTGCTTATGACCTAAGGCTTCTTAAATACGCTCAGTAAACTATAGCATCCACCTAAATATCACAGGAAAAGTCAAGTTTCACCTGGTGGTTCAGGTGGCCAGGGGACCAGTTGCTCAGGACGTGAGGAGGGAGACGCAGCGTCGATTCTTCTGTGGGCCCGTTCTCTGGAGCATCCTCGGGTGCATTCGGTCCCACGTGGCGAGTCGGCTTGAGTCGGCAAGCTCTCTCTCAGCAGGCAGCAAGTTGATAACATCTCCGCACACCCCCACTGGGTTGTGCTGGACAGGCGATGGCAGTGTTTGCCAGAGTTTGTCGCAAGTTTGACCTTTCTAACCTATGTGAAACCGAGACATTGAGCAGCCAGACCAGAGCAGGTTTCTTGTAGAAGGTTTCTGTCTCTCACTTGTTGGATTCGGGCCTTCAGCACTTTCGGTGTCACTCAGGGATTCAGCTGAGTTCCGGGCCACTTGCAGACAGAGTGTTATGATCTGGTGATGTTCATGTCATTTATGTCTGTTTTCTAGGGATAAGGAGGGTTTGTTGCGAAGTTTCATTATTTTTGGAAATAGTCTTTTTTGTAGGAGTTCCAGGTCATTTTAAGTTTGGTATGGAGTTCGGTTATTCTGTAGATGTCTGTCCTAGGTTTTGGTTCTTTGAGCTCTTGTCTTATTTTAAAATTGTCTGTTTGGTCTGTGTTTTGGTTCTGGGGCTTCCTGTTTTATTTTGTAATGTATCTGTTCCCTCCTGTGTCTGTCTGATTATGTTCACCTGGGTTAGGGAATTCACCTGTGCCTCCCCTGAGGGTCTATAGTCTATGTGTCCCCCTGTCTCTTGGTCAGATCATCATTGTTTCCCTCCAGTGTTACCCTTCGTTGTATGTCCCCGTGATGTTTCCCTGATGTGTTGGACCTTGCGACAATCCACCCAGCCAGATCAACCGGACCAGACACCACACCGGGTGCTGTGTGAATGCCCCAGAGGGAGAGGAAGAGCCGGGATAGGAGCCAAGCTGGCCCAGTTTGGACTTAAGGCTGCTCCTGGCTAATGTCCGGTCTGGACAGTGACCTGCTCCCCAAACATCCCGGATCAAGCACTCAACAGGCGCAAGACTCCGGAGGATGAGGGGAGGCAGACTCTGCGTTTACATACACGGTTCTTAGTGCTCAAGCGCAGGCAAACCGGACTGACACTGTTTCCAGATGTCAAACATTTTATGTGAAGATAATGACCATATTACTATCTTCACTACCTTGTTGCTGCAGTCTTGCACTCCCCCAGATGCAAATTGAAAACATGCACTGAATTATTTCCTGGGTGTATATGTGTATGAATATATGTAAATAACTGTAGGATATATATATATATATATATATATATATATATTGTGTGTTGCATGAAGGGACTACTAAATTTTGTTGTACAACCTTGTTTTGGATAATGATAAATAAATGACCTTGTATTCTTTGTCTTTGTTTCCTCCCCCTGAGAGGGATGAAAAGAGGAGGGGAATCTGTGTAAACACGTCCCGTTCAGTTTCTGTCGTTCCTGCTTCCGAATCAGCATATTGACCGAAAGCTTCACATTCGTCCCATGTGGTTAATTAAACATAACATATCAATTAATGTAGCCTACATTTCATTTTGAACTTTGGTCCTTTGTTTCGTGAGTTCACAGTGATGTGTGCTGCGAACGTCCAGGCCACATTTTGGAATGTGGGCCTGTCTGGTCTGGTCAGTTGTCGCTTAAATATCCATTAGTGTCATCCTTGAGTCCTGGCAGGGCCTGTTTTGTGACCCAGATGTCATGGTGACGGCTAAATTAGGAAAGGTTGACTCCTTTCTCAATGAAGTAACATTATTCATCATCGTCACGCTACAGCACGCTGCTGTTAAGCATGTCGCTCAAAATCGCACTGTGCCTAAGTACCTCCTCACAGAGCCACTAGCATGGCCGTAGTCTCTTAGTCTGGTTTAAATTAATTCAGCTTCTTTTGAAAGGCTTTCATTAACCCAAGGATGGAAGAGGTTTTTTTCATAAGTAAAATCTTTCTTTATTGTGGGACAATAACCACTGTCCAGGTAATCTGTCCTAGCTGCTAAGTAGCCAGTTTTAAAAGACTGTTTATCCCAGTGCAGATGTGTATTTTAAGGAAATGATGTCCATGTTAAAAGTAAGACACTAAGTCTTACCGAACCAAATTCAACTGTCAAACCTTTCGCATGGCTGGAGGCCCTTTCCCTTGCCCTTTTTGTCTGTTAAATTTTTATTTTAACCAACCAAAGGGTTCTTCAAAGCTCTCCATCCCACAATCTCTTAACTATTTTCGGTCTCTACAGTAAGGGTGTGCCATATCATATTGTTCACAATAGTACCGGTATAATTTTTAATTTGATTTTAAAAAGTCATATTGTGGTAATGGCAACATTGCAACTTGTTGACATAATGACGTCGTAGCGTTAGGCACAGCGACAAGAAGGAAGTAACGTTGCTACCGGTGTTGTGCCACTTCAGTAGTGGAACTGGTTTGGTTACAAAAGATCAATCAGTTTTTCCCACACATAGACTTTCCTTGGTCGGTCCGCCCAGGTATAATAACCCTGCCATCCACGACTGATTAACTAGTGAGTCTCCACTCGCTCTACCCCTGCCATGCCATCTACTGTCAATCACACATGCTCTGCCGACAGACACGGAGAGAGTCTCTACTTGTAGAGGCTCTAAGCTTGAAAGTGCATCTGTTGGAGCCGATGTCATTCGGTGCCACGTTGGTTTTGATAGGCAACGTCACTGACAACAAGCCTCCTCCACACGCGGCTCACCTGCTGCTGTGACAATGGAATCGCAGGTGAAAACGTCCAAAGTTGTGTTTCTAGGGCGACTTTTAAAACATAGTGCTGACGAAGAAAGTCAACACAAACAGGGAGAAAGAGAAACAGAAAGAGGCGGGGCGGGGCGGGGCGGGTTGGTATGTGTGCACTGCAGTATCAGAGAGGTGTAGGTGTGTGTGTGTGGGGGGGGGGGGACTGATGGGAAAAGCAAGGTGAGAAGGTGGAGAATTAAGTTGAATTAAAATGGTGAAATAAGAAATAATGTACTGTGCAAACGTTTTAGGCAGGTGTGAAAAAATGCTGTAAACTTTGAATGCTTTCAAAAATATAGGTAATAGTTGAGCAAACAAAAGGAAAATCTAAATCAAATTAATATTTTGGTGTTACTACCCTTTGCCTTTAAAACAGCTTCAACTCTTTTCCGTACAAGTCAGGGGTTTTGTAGGATTATAGTCAGGTGTGTGATCAACCAATTATACCAAACAGATGCAAATAATCATCGGTTTCACATGTAGGTTGAAACACCGTCATTAACTGAAACAGAAACAGCTGTGTAGGAGGCTTAAAACTGTGTGAATAACAGCCAAACTCTGGTACCAAGGTGAGGTTATGGAAAACAGTTTTCATGTCACAGGTCATACACCATGGCAAGGCAGAGCACAGCAACAAGGCACAAGGTAGTTAAACTGCATCAGCAAGGTCTCTCCCAGGCAAAGATTTCAAAGCAGACTGGGGTGTCAGGATGTGCTGTTCAACGTCTTATGCAGAAGCACGATGAAACGGGCAACATTGAGGATCGAAGAGGAAACTTAGTGCAGCAGATGAAAAACACATCTCGGAAGATCCCCAGCAGCGCCATCAGCTGGCAGAACTGGGAGAAACCAGTTGGACCCAAATACACCCATCTATAGTCCGGAGAAGTCTGACCAGAAGTGGTCTCCGTGGAAGAGTTGCAGCCAAAAAGCCATACCTCCGACATGGAAACAAGGCCGAGCGACTCAACTATGCACGGAAACATAGGAACTGGGGTGCAGAAAAATGGCAGCAGGTGCTCTGGCCTGATGAGTCAAAATTTGAAATATCTGGCTGTAGCAGAAGGCAGTTTGTTCGCCTAAGGGCTGGAGAGCAGTACAATAATGAGTGTCTGCAGGCAACAGTGGAGCATTGTGGAGGTTCCTTGCAAGTTTGGGGCTGCATGTCTGCAAATGGAGTTGGAGATCTTGTCAGGATTAATGGTGTCCTCAATGCTGAGAAATACAGGCAGATACTTAGCCATCATGCAATACCATCAGGGAGGCGTATGATTGGCCCCAAATGTATTCTGCAGCAGGGCAACGACGCCAAACATACAGGCAATGTCATAAAGAACAATCTTCAGCGTAAAGAAGAACAAGGACTCCAGGAAGTGCTGGTATGGCCCCCACAGAGTCCTGAACTCAATATCATCGAGTCTTTCTGGGATTACACCCAGAGACAGAAAGATTTGAGGAAGCCTACATCCACAGAGGTTTTGCGGTTGGTTCTCCAAGATGTTTGGAGCAACCTACCGTGTGCCAGTACCTAGAAGAATTGATGCTGTTTTGAAGGCAAAGGGTGGTCACACCAAATATTGATTTGATTTAGATTTCTCATCTGTTCATTCACTGCATTTTGTTAATTGATGATGATAAACTATTAACACTTCCATTTTTTAAAGTATTCTTAGTTTACAGCATTTTTTCACACCTTTCTAAAATGTTTTGCACAGTGCTGCATATATTAATATTTTTCAGGATTTTTGTCATATCGTGAAGAGTGTCAGTATCGCAGAAATACCCGGAAATATCGTGATATTATTTTAGGGCCATATCGCCCACCCCTACTCTACAGTCTGACTCTGCTGTGTGTTTTAGGTGCCTATTGGTACAGAAACAGATGGCATGAACATCCTGGGGCTGGTCTTATTTGCCATGGTGTTTGGCGTGGCGCTGAGGAAGCTGGGAGATGAGGGGGAGGAACTCATTCGTTTCTTCAACGCTTTCAACGAGGCCACCATGGTACTGGTGTCTTGGATCATGTGGTGAGTAGAGTTGGATACACATGGGATTTTATAGCTGTATTGTTAGTGGTGTATTTGAACTGCATCAGGTGGTATTTTGTGACAATACTCAATATGTTAAAGGTCAGGATGAAGCAGGTACTATTTGTTAGTCATTCAAACTGGTTTCCTTCGGCCTTTTCTTTCCCGGCAAATTCTTGCCTCTTGTGTCTGTAAGGTATGTCCCTTTTGGCATCATGTTCCTGGTGGGCAGTAAGATTGTGGAGATGGAAGATGTGATTCTTCTGGTCACTAGTCTGGGAAAATATATCTTTGCTTCAGTCCTGGGCCACATTATCCACGGAGTCATCGTCCTGCCCCTCATCTACTTTGCCTTCACACGCAAGAACCCCTTCAGTTTCCTGTCAGGCCTCATCACGCCCTTCACCACTGCCTTCGCCACCTGCTCCAGGTACTGTACACTGTCACATCACAGGATCACAGACGGAACAGTGGACTTTGCCTAAATGGGGAAAGGCGTTTGCATTTCAATTATAGAAATCTATGTGAATTAACAGTGAGATGGATTTAAATATCAGATCCTAGTTACGAGGGGTGAATCTCAATGAAATAAGGAGTAGTAGCAATGAATAAGAGTAGTAAGGCACACAGATGAAACGAGTAAAGTCTCACCCTTTTCAGCTTTACCTCTGGATTTACCTTTCCTGAAGCTAGTTCCACTATCTGGTGAGAAGTTAAATTTGTACACAAGAAAGATCAAAGTCTGGAAGGTTGCTATGGAATTTACTGAGCATATTCATGCTTTTAGAGACATTTAGTCAGATGTTAAGTGGTTAAGTAACAAAAGGAAAAACTGGTGTGACCTGTTTAATATTTTGCATTTACTCCCTTTAATTTAAAGAAAATCTCCTAATCCAGCTAAGGCAATATGGACGTTGTTATGGCATGCATTGATTTGGGGGTAAAGGTTGAGAAGCCTGAATGTTAGACGACTGTTTGGTATTAGTTTCACCTGACCGGCTGAAAGATGAAATGATCTTTTTCTCACCAGTTCAGCAACTCTTCCCTCTATGATAAAATGTATTGAGGAGAACAACGGTGTGGACAAACGCATCAGCCGCTTCATCCTTCCCATCGGGGCCACTGTTAATATGGATGGGGCAGCCATATTCCAGTGCATCGCAGCTGTCTTCATTGCTCAGCTCAACAATGTTGAGCTGAATGCTGGACAGATCTTCACCATCCTGTGAGTTCAGCGGATGATAAAGCGTTTTCTTCCAGTCGCTTAGCATACCTATTAAGAGATGAACGCACACGAAAATCACCCATCCATAGATTTGTTCTCACATTTTCCAGCAAAGTTAAAAAGTCTTTTAACTTTCTGTTCCTTCTGTTACAAAGTTATTTGTAGTAGTATTATATCAATCATATGATTATTTCTAGGGTGACAGCCACGGCCTCAAGTGTTGGCGCAGCAGGCATCCCAGCCGGTGGAATCATTACCATCGCCATCATCCTGGAGGCCATCGGCCTGCCGACCAACGACCTGTCCCTCATGCTGGCTGTTGACTGGATTGTGTGAGTAAAGCCTGTGAACCCACTGATGTCCTATATTAGAAAGCACACGCATCTGATCACGTCTGCACACACGCTTCCAACATTACAAACCTAGGTTTCCCAACTGGTGAGCCAACAGGGAAAGGGTTTGTTGAACCGTTTGGTGTATTCTCCCAAGCAACGTTGCTTTGTGGTGTCCGAGCAAACACACACACACACACACACACACACACACACACAGTAGGAGGTTAAACAGTAACAAGTTGAAATGCATAAATGCTTTACACCTGAAGGAGCATTCCTGCTTCATAATACAGGTCCCAGGTGGCTTTCGAAAGTCACTCCAGGGTTTCTTTTTGTTTTCATGTTGTGGTATGTATGGTGTGCCGTTTTCAGTCCTTTTGGTATTCTTAGTAAAGAAATACTATACCTTAACTTCAACTAAGAGACCATGTAAATTAAATGGAGTTAAAATAACAGGGGCATAAATCGAAGCAGCTAAGAACAAAGAAAGATGGTCCGCGGCAGTGCTTGTTTACTGGAAATGATTCTAGCAGGTGAAAGATGATAACTCACAAGGTCAGGACTAAGCTGTCTCTTATGTCAACCTTGCGTGCAGGGATCGTACCACCACAGTGGTGAACGTGGAAGGCGACGCTCTGGGTGCTGGAATCCTCCACCACATCAACCAGCAGGAGATGAAGCAGCAGCAGCAGCAGCAGCAGCAGGAAGGGGAGCTGGCGGAGGTCCGGGTGGAGGCGGTGGCCAACGTCCAAGCAGAGGAGGAGACTTCGCTGCTTGTCACGCACCAAACCAAAACCTTAGGGGCCACGCCGGAAGCCATTGAGTCTGTCCTGTGAACTCAGCAAGACTTTTTTTTTTCTTCTTCTTGCCCCCTGACCTTTCGACACTTCCGACGATGCTGCTGACGTGACACCATTCTGCCTCAGTGTCCATTCCAAAAAACAAGGTGACCAATGGTTTCACTTGTGAGGCAAAACAAAGTGCCATCGTAACGGTCTAGAGCGCACCTTGTGCTGCGGTTGTGCGTTAGAAATTCAGTCACTTGGGCTTATGCCTCAATAACTGGGTTTCCATCCAAGCATTTTAATGCAGGTTAGGATATGATGCATTTGAGAACGAATGAGGACATGTTTTTGAAATCAATTTAGCTAAAAAGTAATTTTATTTTTAAAATTTTGATTAAAGCATTTGCGATAAACAGTGATGGAAACACACTTTGTTTTAAAATGTCCCCAAAACATTCCCATAGACGTCGTTTGTCTCATGTGCTGTCTGAGATGCTCGGCCATACGTTTGTACATTGGAACATCATCAAGGGCATTTCTTTGTGTTTATCTTCAGACACAAATGACCAACATGACTTAATTACACGTTTGGGATGCCAGTTTTGTCACTTCACAATAGCTTTATGTCCTTAAGTGGACGGAAACAGCGAATTCTGTCTTTCAAAGTCAAATCAGATTGAAAAGGGCATTGTGTGGTCCCAGGTTCAAAAGTGTTGTTTGTCATAACTCTAGAGAGTTGTTTACAAGATGTGCACCAGACTCTGGTTTGCTGACCGTCAGCACACAATGTCAAACATTGACCCTTCAAATGACAGGTTAAGAATTTGGCAGTTTTTTTTTTTTTTTTGACAAGCCTCACGCAACCTTTGTAACTAGTGACACACAGTATGGTAAACAGCAGTCAATGTCAAACACTTACTCTTCAAATGACAGGTTAAGAATTTGGCTTCTATGCATTACTGTGGTGTGGCAAAACCCATTGATACGTGTCAAATCCCCAGACCAATCCTGTTTATCACTGAGTAAACAGAACATTGGGGTTAATGTTCTCTTTCTCTAAATCGCTGAAATCATGGAAAAAGACCTCCATAAAAAGCCAACTGCAAACATAATAAGGTGGATAACTTTTACCTGCCTTCCCATTTGATATCAGACATTTTCAAGCACGTTCCTCTAGTTTTGTAATGATATAGTTGCTTTACAAATTGGCCCCCGGGAGTCTGTATGCTAATAATGGCTACACACTGAAAACCTAGCCGTCTCAGCTAGTTAGCTCTCAAAAGCTGCGTTTATGCATCAGCACTTTTTGAATTAGGCGAGTCAGCTGCACAAATCTGCGCCGTGTTGGCATCTTTCTTACCTATTTATTACAAAATGTTTTCAAACAATACATCAGTGTTGGGACTTTATTTATAAAAGTAGCAGGTAGCTTTCGTTGCTAAGTGCTTTTGAGAAATACGTTACCAAGGAGTCTGAAAAGTAGCTAGTTTGTTTAGGGTGTTGTTTGCTAGCTAATTAGCCAGCTAAAGCAATGCACGTTAACATGCAGCTATCTGCTAGCTAGTTAGTTAATGACGTATTGTGAAAAGATCAGCTCACAGTCAAAAACACAACAAGAATTAGTGTTATATGTCCAGTCCTGTTGAGACCGCAAACTAGGAGCTAGGTAAATGCAACCAGCTATTGTTGCCCAGAAGCTCAACACCTCCATATTTGAAGGCACCTTGAAGAGCTCCTGTTAAATACATAGTTACGGGACATAATTAGTTACTCGAACATTAGTTACCTTAAACACAATAGTTTGTTTTTGACATCGTGAAAACACTCCAGTCTCACATTTATTAAAGAACAGATATTCGACCTATGGTTGTCAGTAAGGTCAGTGGTTCAGGATTAAGGCATCCCGGCAAATCCACAGAGACTTCACTCAAAAATCAGAGCTCCATCAACCGTTTGCACGCAAATACTGGACCAAAATGCATGACGAGTTCACATCATACTGGATGTCATTATTTTGTGAATCCGTCCTTTGATTTACGAGTGTTTTCCTCAGTACTATTTCAGAGGCTCGCACCATGATGTTAGCCCGGACGTTATGTGATGTTTGGTAATATTTGTATTTTAATTGTTTCTAAGACCGGAGGTGATGTCACTATGTCACTGTCCCTGACCTTTCACCAAAACCTCTTCCTGTCTTACTGGCTAAACGTTTACCTTGGTGGGGTTTTTTTAAAAAAAAGTTTATACTGCCTGGTGCTTTTCCTTACTCTGGGGATAAAAACTGTAAGACTACACTTGCACCGTGCCGTAGTTGACGCCTGTGCAGTATGGTATCCAGTTTGACAAGAAGGAAACTGGCAAATTTCTGATGGTTTAGCAGAAAGTCTCCCTTTACGCTGCAGCACCTGGCTGAGAGGATGAGCCTGCGCTGTCCTCTGATGGCGGTGACAGGCATTAACGTGAAAGCACTAAACTGAGGGGAATCCCAGCTGGGTCGAACCACTTTCCTGTCCGTCTCTAACACTTGTGAGTCCTCAGCTGGCTTCGTTGGAAGACGACTGTGGTGATGTTTCTTATTTATTTGATTTTAATATTTAACACTCATAGGGGACAACTGGGGATGAGACTTTGCTCCAGAGCTGAGTCCTGTGTTATACTGTGTATATACTACATGAGAGGAAGGAACGTCTTGTATGTGAACGTAAACTTAATGCATGTTGCTGTCACCTAATGTCTGAGATGCTCATTATGGCGTGGTGGTGCTTTAAGGAGGAAGTACAGTAGTGTGTTCGAAAATGTCTTACTCATCTTTTGAGATCGAACAGATGCCTTTTCTAAGCTAACAACTGCGCTGTTAACCCTAAAGCTGAGTTTTATGATAAGATTTTGTTGGATATATTTGGTACAATTACTTATAATGTGGTACATGTAGCCTATATTTGATATTAATTTATTTGTAATTGTTTAAACGTTTTTGTATTGTTTCTACTATCTCATTTTAACACTTTCTCCGTGTCAAATTTGTATTGTTACGATGCAATTTGAATGGGTTTTTCTGATAACATGTTGATAGAAAGGTACTTTAATTTCTCTTGGGGTTTTTTTTTTGTTTAGGAATAGCTGCTACCTTGCCCGTGCCATGTCAAAGTGTAACACTGTACAGGTGTCTCTTTCCTGTTGGTCCTGCTGTCTGTCAACATTAAAGGTGATACACTACATTTTTCCCATTTACCCAAATGAAAAGGCTGTTGTTGGGGTTTTTTTTTTACCCTTTATTATTAGGTCATATTATTATTCAGGGTATTACACAGGAGGTCTATGTCAACACAAGCTTGTTGTCTGCCCTTTAAAGGCTTTCACAGAACCAGAGCTTTGTGTAGGGGTGCTCTGATGATGCGTACACAATCATAGAATAGAATTCTGGCATCATTGGTGAATCGGTTCACTTGCACAGGGAAACAACCTGATATTTTAGAATACTGCTCCCAATTCTCCCTTCTTTTTTTTTACAATTTTAAATTCCCATTTGAATATTTTGAATCTATATGTTCAATGGGAAAAATCTTTGACTGAACTTACAACTGCACCCTGTGACAACAGGCCACAACCAAAACATGTATATGAATATGTGACCGCGTACAATTAAATAATTGTCAACTTATAAATCAATAAAACACATATATTGGTAATTTAAATTAAATTGCCATCTTCCACACTTTAGCTATATGCATATGGCTGTCTTTGAAAATGTTATTTTGTAACCGTTATTAGCCTCATGATTTAAAATCATTAAACTATTTCTTAATATTTAAAATTGATCGTAGAGGGATTCTGAATGTTACGTTGGGATTTACAATGGTTAAAGGGGCACCAAATTGTGCAGGTGCAGTCAATTATTAATGGCCATCAGAGTTATCAAAGATAGATAATAACTTTAATGAATAAAGTCATCGGGGGGGGGGGGGGGGCCCCCCCCCAAAACCCCTCCCTTATCCACACCTAAAGTGTTT
>CM022471.1:23591553-23606541 GCA_011952105.1 Coreoperca whiteheadi
TATGTATTGTGGTTTAGTTTGGGTTTTGTAGAATTGGTGGTAGGGGGGGGGGGGGTTGGGGGGGGGGGGGGGGGGGGGGGGGGCACCACCGTTAAACATAATAGCTAATTAATTGATTCAGTTTCATAAAACACAATAAACCTTTAATTTGGAACTCAGATCAATAATTAAATGAATAACTATAACCAAAATTACCAGCAATAGCTAGTAGGTTGAAGGATTTGAAGTTCAACATAGAAGAGGTTGGCAAATTATTCACTCTTGTGGAACATTAAAGAAACCAGTATAATTATACACAAGCATTTATTAAAAGACAAACAAAGCAAAAGACAGAATATGAAGTCTAACTCATATTAAACTCATACCAAACTACAGAACAGAGGGTGTGTGTGGTCTGGACAGATGGCCGCCCACCCAGAGCCTAGGCACTAGGCTCTGCTCAAGGTTTCTGCCGGTCCAAAGGAAGCTTTTCCTTGCCACTGTCGCCAAGCGCTTGCTCACGGTGGCAATTGTTGGGTCTCCGTAAATAATATTAGAAAGAGTACAGTCTATACCTGCTCTATATGTAAAGCGCAATGAGATAACTTCTGTTACGAATATTGATCCTTTGAACACCTGTAGCCTTCGCCATGCTGACGGCTTTTGTTCCTCTGGAGGTAAAAGGGGTGGGCTGCCTGTTGTCGGTAACACTGATTTCTCCTTGTTTATCTAAGGTAGGGAGGTTAGTTACTGTACTTACATCGTGTTACTGTTGATGACCAGCGTGATGACGGAGACACAGGGAAATGTGAGTTTATTTGCTGCGTCGCATCTAGTTTTATTTGAGGAAATCTGCTACTTCCCTTTTTAAGGGCACAACGGTCAGTTCAAAACAGGGCGTGCCAGTTCGGCAGTTTGGCCAGTTTGGTATGACCTGGGGAGTTCATTTTAGAACAGGCATCCAAGGCACTGGCCGCTTGGCCGTCGTATAAATTCCTTCCCTGCAGCCTAGGTCAATTTCTTCTCCTTCACCCGTGGTGACACCTGTTTCCCCTACAAAGGTAATACCACTATACTCACATTAGTTGACAGATTCTCTAAACAGCTGCACTTTATTCCCCTGCCCAAGTTACCCTCCGAAGAAACAGCGGTGGTGATGCTGTCACATGTCTTCATTTACACGGTCTAGCCAGAGATGTGGTGTCTGACCGGGGTCCCCAGTTTGTCTCCAGGTTCTGGAGGACCTTCGGCTCTCTCCTGGGCGCATCAGTCAGCCTCTCCTCCTCAGTCCGACGGCCAAACGGCGTTCAACCAAGAGCTAGAAACCTGCCGACGCTGCCTTGTCTCCTCCGGGAGTAACAAACATCATCTGGGTTGAGTACGCCCATAACACACTGCCCCGTTCCCCTACTGGCCTCTCTCCCGTGCAGTGTGCCTCTGGATACCACCAACTTCTCAGGGGTTCTGCACACTACATGAACGTGGCAGACCGCCGACGCACACCAGCGCCATCCAACCATGTCAGCCAGAGAGTATGGTTATTTAGCCAGGAATAATTCGTCTTTGTCGTCAGTTATCACTTCCTGTTTTATTTTGGTATACTCACCTCTGTCTCCCCCTCGTGTGTCTCCCACCTGTGTGATTACCCTGATTGTATTCCGACAGAGCAAAAGAGAGAGAGAGGGATGCATTAAATAATAGACAGGGTGAAGCTACAAACAGAAGTTCAATAGCTGCGTACAGTAGTGTGCGTGTTTGTTTGCGTTTATGTGCGTGTTACTTGCAGCACTCCAACCCGACACGGGTTCTGGTCCATGCCTTCAGGGAGCCCCACAACTGCTACATGGTTAGACTGTGGACACAAACACACGCGCACAACTTGTGATTAGACAAACTGCAGTGATGGCCCCTGTCCACGAGGGGTCAGAGTTTCCCCTCTCTTTTAGTTGTAGGATGTGCAAGCAGACACCGCCACACACTTCTAGTGGCAATAAGTGAGGATTGAGAGGGATTATTGTTGTATGAGTCCATACATCTTTTTTTTACTAGGAAAATCCTACTCATTATGCCTTTAACCTGCAATTCAGTTTAATTATAAGGTGTATTTGAGCTTAGCCTGACACCTGAAACTCTGATGCAGACAACCTTGTTGAATAAATAAATGCGTCTGAGCTACAGGATGGCCTCAACTTCAATTTGAATAGTAATAAAATGTGTAATTTTTGGTGGAGCAGCATGGTGAGTGATGGCTGTTGCTGCTGGCACGTTGTTCACAGGCCACTGATAATGGCAGATACTGTGAAAAGAGAGTGAAGGTTAACCAGCCATAATACACACACTCAAAATACAATCTTCCCCGTGTGTAAACACACAATCTTTACTGATTCAGTAGACTGGCCAATAAAAATCATAATGAGCGTCACAGGAAAATTTCTAGTTTGGAGAGATTCTGTTCGCTTGCAGTTTGTGTGCATCCATCCAGAACAATCACAGATAAAACTGGCACATATTTATACCTAACCCAACCTTGTAGGACTCCCGTCGTGATCTAAACATCAAGATCCCGACTCTGAATTAGCCAACCATGATGAAAAAGCATCAAAAACACCCAAAGCAAAGATTAATGACGTCAGTAAACCTGTAATGGTCCCTCTGTAGCAGAACCTCCTGCCCCGAGATAATCCACAGAAAGACTTACAGCTCATGTTGAAACAAATAGTTGATTCGTGGGGTCGGCCGTTCAAGAGAAAATCAGTCAGGTACTATTCTGTTAAGCAATCATTTACGCCATTTCTTGAGAGATAAAGATAAAGGGCAGATATTCTCTAGTTCCGGCCCTATAAGTGTGAGGACATGCTGCCCTGCTGGAAGGTTAGGGCTTGTAAGTTGTTGAAATTAGTTATGTAAAGTTGCCTTCAGGAGAAAATCGGATTTTTTCCACCCAATTGAATGATTTAAAATTATATCATCTCCCCTACAGCGAGCTCAAAATCTGCCCTTTGATCCATCTGGTTGGCAGATATTTTGTATGCTGCCTCCCTACGGCTTGTTCTCACTGAACCCTACCAGAGGAATGACTCTGTCTGATCCCACAGCCTTTTGAGACACTATAGTAGAGAACAATTGGGAATAAAAGGACCAGGTGCAAGCTAGAGTCTTGATTAGACTCACGCCGCATTTTGTAACAGTAAATGTCCCCCAATCAGCGTGATAATAGATTCCTGACTACTAAAACTACTACTAATGATGATGATAATAATAAAAACTGAACTCCAAACATTAGGAAAGGTAAACTCACACACACACTTGCACAATCAGCGTCTATTACTGAGACTGGCATGAAATCTCGGTGTAAGTGGAGGTAAAGTTCATTTCTGATACTTTCTACTTCTGCTTCACTAACGTTACATTTCAGAGGGAAATACTGTACGTTTCACTTCCCTACATTCAGTCGATGACGATAGTTACCACTTACAGATATAGATTTTACAAAGCTTATTTAACATAATGATCATTCAGCTTGTAAAATATGATGCAATGTTAAAGGTCAAACTACCAACAATATATAAAGTAGTTAATTGGTTTCACCTTGACGGCATGCCACATTTAAATGCAGCTTCCATGTCGATGAATCAGCATTGATAATCCAATAATATAATATATAATGATACAACACTTTGAAAGGAGCCAGTCTGTAAGGAAGAACTTTAAATCTTAAGCAAGTTTGCTGATAATACTTTTGCACTCTAAGTTAAGTTAAATGTTGACTTGGAAACTAATTCAAACCTAGATGAAAAGCTAGCTATCTGAGTGCTCACCTGCTGCGTTTGTTGATGGCTCAGCAATTTTTTTAAATGTTTTTATTCTATTGATATGTGGCCTTTTCCAGTTATTTAGCACTCTTGCTATGGGGAGTAGTCTACTGGTGAAGTGAACCAACTGCTGAAAGAAAAGAATCACTTATTGTGCGGTAGGTTCTACAAGAAAGCCTACATTTGGACATCCTACATTAAATACTCCATTCCCTGAATTTTAAACACCTCCTCATTCATGTCCAGTACACACAGATTACTGAGGACAACCACTCATAATGTCATTGTCTTAATAGCTTCTCTGCCCACGGGAATACCCCTTATTTCAGTTGTGTGCCAGCAGGAGCAAATGTTAATACTAATTCACTTAATTTGTATAGCACATTTCATACATGTGATGAAAGTATTTCATGTATCTGTTTTTCACCTACCTGCCCGTGCATGGATATGTTGTCACCTCTTTTCGCGGAATGTCTTCGGGTTTCTTCCTGCATACTTTGCATGCAAGTACGTTGCGAGTCCCTTGTGTCCAGACACGCTGCTTCATGTGCTGCGGATAAGAATTCCGACGGCCGTGAAGGCATCATGGATGCTGCTGCTGCCGCCTTGGCTCCTTGATCGCCTTGTTAGCAGGATGCGAGCTAACTGAAGGCAGGCAGCCCCGGCGCGGCTACCAGGGGATGTCCCACCCTTTTTAATACCTGCGGAAGACCCCCCCCACCCCGGTGGTTTTTGTCGACACAAGCGGGGGCTTACTTCCCAACCTCTGGCGAAATGACGACGCGGTCGGAGAGGGAGAGAGCCCAGAAGCTGAATGAGCAGCACCAGGCCATTCTGTCCCAGCTGCTGAGGGAGGACGACAACAAGTACTGTGCTGACTGCGAGGCGAAAGGTGAGCCGGGCCGCTCTGCAGGACGCCTCCGTGCCAGGAACGCGTGCGGGGGGAAAAGATGCCATGATGCGGGGGGGCTTGGCGGCGCACGGCTTTGCGACAAGCCCGCAACAGCCCGCAGCCTTAACGTTACCCTCGTAACGGGAGTCAACTCGTGTGCGGCCGCGCTTTCACCCCCCCAGCCCCTCCCCTCTCGGCTTTTAATGCCAAAGCGTGTTATTCCGTGTCTCTAATTCGGGGTGACACACTTACACGCATTCGTGTATGTTTGTTTAATGCGAACGCAGTTGGCGTCGTTTCGTGTGCAGTCAGAAATAAGCCACAAATGAGCGACATTGGTCGTAAGTAACAACTTCCGTTGAGCATGTTAAAAGTAAAATCCTCGTCGAGATCTTTTTTAATAACATTACTACTACTAATAATAATTAATAATACTTTGACTCGATTAATCGTTTTTGTCGGTTGTTTTTTTTTATAGTGAATCCGCGACAAATGATGCCGAGCAATGTTGGGATTTGCAGTTCAAATCAGAATGGGAGGCTGATGGTGTTTTGTTTTTTATTTTATTTGTTAATTAGTTTGAAAAAACAAACAAAACATTTCCCAGCTTGTGTGCTTTGTGCGTTTGAACAGTTTGCTCTCGAGGTTCATGCTCGGTGCTCTTATTCTGAAATCGGACGGACTGTGTGGTTCCGGTTTCGTGTCGCGTGGCTGCGCGCGACTTGACGCGGCCGTATCGATGTCGCGCCCTTGGCTGGTTTATTTATGAACGGAAAAAAGCGTGCCTGTCACCGTGCAGGCGACACTCGGTGGCAAGTCTGCCCCCCCGGAAAGGGACATAACCCCCCCTAACTAGGGCCTCAGTCAGCACAGGTTGGACAAATACTGAGGGGGCAAAAAACTGCATTTAGGCAGAGCTTGGATGATGCCAATCCATTTATTTGGTTTGATTTAATTGAATTTCATTGTCTACAAACGCACGTCTCTCGAAACAGACACCCCCACCTTTACCTGGTCCTGTACTTAAATGGACTTCACCTGCAGCCCCCGCCGAAGTCCATTACTGAAAAGCTAAAAACGTTCTGCACAGTGCGAAACTGTCACAGCATCGCGTCGGTTGCCTAAACCTCTTAACCTAGTTGTATGTGTGCCGATAGGTATGGAAGCGTGAAAGTCCCAGACTTTTGGAGTGGAGTTTGAACGGCTCGCCTCGGGGGCCGCCAACGACTGAGATTAAATGCTTTTTGCGTCATCACCGTGCCTACGCTGCCCCCCCCCGCCCTGTGTAATCTGCAGTACCTGACCAGGGAATCACTTATGATCCCGAGCTGCCTGTTGCTGATAATGCATTTTATCAACGTGGGTTCATGTTAAATTGTGCTTGGTATATATATATTTTATTTAACCATAGCCTCACCCATGATGTTGCTATAGTATATGATCCCCGCCTGGTGGTGTGGCTGGCAGCAGGCACAGGGCTCGAGGGGGATGCACCTGAACCTAAATTTGCCCGCAGCTTTGCAGGATACCAGAAGTCATGTTTGCCAAATGTACAAATACGTTATATTTACATTATACTTGGGGTCGTGTGATGACAACAAAAGTATCTCCATGACAACTGAGCCAATCGCGCTCCACTGAGGAAAGCCATGGGATGCGTTTCTCAGTAGCTGAGCAAATTTCACCCACTGATGAAGATGGTGGGATGTGATTAAAAGGTCTGGCAGAAAAGCTAGTAAGTGGACCTTTTTAAGGTTAAGATTTTTATTTATTTTTTTTAACTCAAGCTGCTGTTCCCGAGGTCAAGAACGGTTTTATCATCCCTATTTAACTGATGGTTTTGCAAAGAAGACTATCGTATTGGGTGTTATTGTTTTTATTGTTCTGTTCATTATTAAAAGCGTCAACTAATAAATGGTTTGAATTTCCGTGTGAATGGCGCACACGTGACTTGAATTTGAGGTAGTTGTGGTCAGGGCCGACGAGCCTTGTGGGCTGACACAACTGTCTTTTTTAAAAATTCTTTTTCTTTTTCTGCCTGATGGGCCCGTTGTTGTTGTTGTTGTTTTTTCTTCTTCTTCTTTTGTTGAAACATGTGCCTGTCAGTGACCAATCGCAGCCTGGATGGGGCGGGACATCAACAATAGATTGAGTGCTACAGTAAACTTCTTAAATGTTGAACTCATTGTGACGCATGGTCGGGTTATGATCACTGGCAAATTAGCACTTAACGTGAACAAACCAGAGACTAATTAAGGAACAAAATCTACAGAACGTAAACGGCTGTATACTATTTAATTAAATTATAGAAATATACTAACACTATATAACTATTGTATTCATACGAGACTACACTAACATTAAGCGATTATGTTATCATTTTACTAAATATTATAAGTAGTGTTTCATTCCCCGTCCAGCCCTGGTTGTGGGTCAAATACAGTACACACTACGCTACTCTTATGTTAACTTTGGATTTCCTTTGCTGCTAGTGATAAGGTTGACACAACACACAATGAAACAGTTTTTGTCAGTATGAGTTTCATCGTTTAATGGGAAAGATAAATTGATGATGAAAGGAACCTTTACTGTTACTTGGTTGGTAGGAGACTGGCTGTACTTCAGGTATTTTGCTCTGCGTGGGTACATTGGTTTTTTCTATGGGGGGGGGGGGTGTGTGTATGGTTCCCGTGTGAGTTGATTTGCAGCCGTTGCGGCGCATTGTTCCTGTAAGTCCCTCTTTAATATCACAGCTGAGAGCGAGCTATTCAATCCTGGTACTTTATTTTATTTTTTTTTTGGGCAAACAAACTAACAATTCTAGCCCCCATGTCTCCTAGAAGTTTGCTTTTCAATGAAGAAAATCACAATCAGATGGAGGCTCAAGCGCTGTTTGAACAAAATCAACAAGCCGCAACACAGCTGGCGTTGCAGCCCGAACCGTCTCTAAGAAGCTCTGGTTATTGACGAGTCCACGCCGAGTCCAACGTCCACCTTGTTTTCAACTCCGGTGTGACTGGACCCAAGTGCCCATCTTTCCCACACAAGTACACATTCTTACCACAGAGAAAAGTTTCATTTCATAACTGCCCTGTCACTGCGGATTCTTGTCCAGGCTAGAAGTTATTAAAGCGGCTGATCAAACAAATAATCTTTTTTTGTTTTTACCAAACTGCATTAAAATCTGCTCTGCTGCTTTTTGTTTTCTGCATCAGTCGGTGACGCTGCTCCCTGCTGCCTTCGGCATGTTTACTTATGTTAGTCATAAAGCAGCAGCAGCATTCAGCCATGCCCTGTGAGTCATACTGACTATGTCACAGCTATTTCTATCCAAACAATATATGGGCTTGTGCTGAGCAAGTTTCATAACTAAAGGCGCTTTCACACCTCTAGTCCGGGCTCATTTGGTCCGGCCCGACGGGACGCTTTCAAACGAACTCTGGAGCGGTTCGTTTGTGGCGAGAACGTGATCCGACCTCGAGCAGACCCAACTGCAAAAAGTACTGATCATTTCTGGACTAAACCAGCTGTAGTATGTCTCGTAAGATGAGGATGTCAGAGTTAAGAAGAAGTGACGAGCGACGCGCGCTCGCCGTTTGCATCAGAACGGTGTTTTCAAGCCGCCTCCGCGCTTCATTATAGAGATGTATTGTCTGCATATTATGGTGGATACAAACAGTGTAATAGATTCTGGTCAGGGACAAAACCCACAGCCCGCAGTCGTCTCTCCATAGTCGCGTTGTCTCCGTGTTGTTTGCTGGCTTTTCTTCTTCTGTTGGAATTTTCCAGCACGTGAATTCTGACCAATCGAAGAGCAGTGTAGGAAATACGCCACGGCCAACGAGTGATGCGGATGTTGTCACGCGACTGCATTTTGGTTCGTTTCAACTGGTTCGGACCAAAGCAATCAGTGCGTCGTGAAAAGGAACCAAAAAAAGCTGAAAAATGCCACAATGTATAATTGTTTGCCCTCGGTTCGGACCAGATGAACCGAACTACAGGTGTGAAAGCAGCCTTAGTAACTCTCAGCTTAAATGCCGGATTGGTTTTATAGGCTGTTGTTGCTTCAACACAATACATTTGAAGACTTTTACTATTTCCTGTCCTTTTTATACAATCACGCAGACCTGGTGCGAACACATTCCACCTAACGTTTGGCCCTTGTGTGACATTCCTGCTGCTCCAAGGGCCACATTTACAGTTACGCACCGGTATCACTTCGCTATGCGGTATTTATTACGTATGTAGTGGGCTAAAACATGAAGGGTTTTTAACTGGAGAGTCAGAGCTAATGTTGGTTTACCATCTCTTTGTATTATCCCTGAAAACTGCACTGCACAAGGATAAATACACGGGCTTTTCCGAACTGAACTTCTGTGACTGGACCTGGAGTTGAGATTGTTTTTGTCTTCTTCTTCTTCTTCTCTTCCTTTTAGCTGCTCCCTTTCAGGGGTCGCCACAGCGAATCATGCGCCTCCATCTGACCCTGTCCTCTGCATCCTCTTCACTCACACCAATTAACTTCATGTCCTCTCTCACTACATCCATAAATCTCCTCTTTGGTCTTCCTCTAGACCTCCTGCCTGGCAGCTCCAACCTCAGCATCCTTCTACCAATATATTCACAGTCTCTCCTCTGAACGTGTCCAAACCACCTCAATCTGGCCTCTCTGGCTTTATCTCCGAAACATCTAACATGAGCTGTCCCTCTGATGTACCCGTTCCTGATCCTGTCCGTCCTCGTCACTCCCAAAGAGAACCTCAACATCTTAAGCTCTGCCACCTCCAGCTCTGCCTCTTGTCTTTTCTTCAGTGCCACTGTCTCTAAGCTGTACAACATCGCTGGTCTCACCACCGTCTTGAACACCTTTCCTTTCATTCTTGCTGATACTCTTTTATCACACAACACACCTGACACTTTTCTCCACCCGTTCCAACCTGCTTGCACTCGCCTCTTCACCTCTTTTCCACAGTCTCCGTTGCTCTGAACCGTTGACCCTAAGTACTTAAAGTCCTGCACCTTCTTCACCTCTGCTTCCTGTAACCTCACCGTTCCACCTGGGTCCCTCTCATTGACACACATGGATTCTGTCTCACCAACTTCTGTAAATGTCTCCCTTCGAGCCTTACATTGGATGTCTCCACAGTGCACTCCAAACACAAGAGGCAGCGTATTAGCTTTTATTGATTTTTTTTTTTTTTGTGTGTGTGTGTGTTTTTTCTTTAAACAAGCATTCACTCCACGGCTGATTGACCACTCGGAGGACAGCGCTCTGGTTTCGATTGATCAGTTTGTTTGAGGGTTTGGCGTGACACTATCTGTCCTCCACGCTGCCTGCTGCCGTCAGCGTGTCGGGGTGTGGCGGCCCTGCCGTGACCACTGCAGTGTGGTGACTCACCTTAGCCTCTCAGCTGTAATTCCATCCTCACTCCTGTCTACGCACACACTGCCCTACATTGTGTGTGTGTGTGTGTGTGTGTGTGTGTGTGTGAGAGAAAGTCGTTATTGATTGTAATTCCATTTTCCTGTCCTCCTCGGCATCTCAGTCCATCCACTACTTAGAGTCCAGACTATAATTTTCGCCTTTGGGTTTAACACAGTGTTTTCACCAATGTCACCCAAGTGCTGCACGCACACACACACACGCACACACAGACGAACAGGCTGGCAGTGTGTCAGTGTTATGATTTGTGGCTGGGGGTACTCGGAGCTGGCACAGCAGATCTTGGCAAGCGCCTGCAGGGCACTCAGCGCTTTGACGACCTGTCCTTGGTAGCTCTCTGCGGTCACACGCCGGACGTACTGGCACCGGCCCACCCACGCTGATTTGGACCCAGAGCTTGCATGCACACCTGCAATTGTACACATTTTAAGGGTATGAAGGACAGGTTAGCCTTGAAGAGACGTCAGTGAGAAGCTGCAGCTCAGCCTGGATATATTGGATTTAGTGGCTAGTTGGGCGCAATGTCACATAAGTAATGTTTGTTTCGATGAAACGTGGTTTATTTCTATGTTGACGCATTTATTGTTTCTGCACGAGGGCGGCTTTACGTCAGCATAATGGAAGGAGAACTGATGCGTGCTATTGTTTGAGTGTCCGCTAATGTTGACCGTGAATCGCACTGATTTAAAGACCAAAACAAAGACATGTACTTCAGTGTTCTCACTCAACAGCTAATGGCCCGTGATGCAGCAGCAATATAAGTGATATTGATCCGGAATGGCTCTCCGGTTGTGGATTCAGAAAAGATTCATCTAAAGCCACTTTAAAATTCTTATCTCGTTATAGTAATCTGGTGTGTTTCCATCGATATTTAAGGTATTTCTTAACAAAACAATTTGTACTTCTAAAATGTGCTTCGCATCAAACCACAATAAAAGTCTACATTTTTATTTTGAAAGCCATCTAATAAGATTGAAACCATTTTATTTTGTATTTTATTCTTCATGTGAGGATGGTTTGAAGACAAAAAGATGGCCGTTTGCGCCGACCTGGCACAGGCCGTGTTCAGTGAGAAAAGGAAATCGCCTTTTGTCGTCTTGCTCCAAAGATGGTTATTAAAAACCTGATAACTTTCTGTTTTTAATGTAACAAAATACAGTATTATATGGTGGCATTAACGTGTCCTACTAATGTTTATCTCTTGTCCAAGCACATTCGTTAATTGAGCTTACCTGTTGATTTACTATATATCTAGATTGTTTGAGTGCTAGGGAGAGGCCACTTCGATGTTTGATTGAACTCTAATTTTTCCTCTGAGTGACCGAACTAATCAGGTTGAGTAGCTTTTAGCAGTATTGATGAGACAAAACAAGCGGCGCTGGGTCTTTTGGGCTTCTTCTTCCATGCAATCTGTGCCCTCAGTTTCCAGTTTATTAGGTACACCTAATTAAAATAAATCAGCCTAATAAAACAGTCCAACAGTAAATGTTGAAACTGATTCAGAGATGTGTTGATACACCTGTAGGATGCATCATACTGATAAGTGTTTCTAACGTTTTGTCAACTTAATATTTTGACAGAAAAAAATGAATCGGTTATAAAAACCGTTGTGTGAATTGACAAAATCAATTAACCGACTAATTGCTTCAGCTCTAGATGATTGTGATGTCAAGAATGTTAACTCACTCCGGCTGTATTCACTACACTGCCTTCTGTCACCAGCAGATGGAATCCTATCCTCTCTTAATCCCTCCATCCAGCCGTTATCTGTGCTGTCTGTTGCCTGAATGTCAACTGCAGAACAGATCAAGAGATTTCAAATCTCGTGGCTCACATACTTGCTGATGACGCTCCAGTATCATGCATCTTATTCCTATGGAAAACATAATGAAACGATCCACATGCCAGATTGTAGACTAAAAGTTATTTATATTCTAGTATCTGGATTCACTCCCTGGGTGTATCCCTCCTAGCTGTTTCAGTCTCTATTACCTCTGATAATGGTTTTATGTAGTACCCATCTGTCATGATTTATAGACTGTCTGGACCATAATGTTCCTCCATTTGTTTTAGAACGTACAATAAGACCAGGTGCTAAGTTTTTATAAGGCTTTCCTCTTGTCATAATTAAGAGGAAACACTGCATGGGGAGGATAACCTTTCTCCTTGTAGAAGCAGTCTATCCACTCCTCGTTACTGCTGACGTTGAGTCACACTAATGGACCAGCAGGGTGCAGCACAGCGCTTATTTTATTTCCCGCTCGGCATCCTCTCTGACGCTCCTCCGGCCTGTGCTCAAGATGTTGGCAGCCTTCCGACGATTTACTAATAGGACATTTAATTAGGAAATGCAGGTTGTTAACCTTCCTTTTTAAAGGAGAATGCCACTGAATTTCAGCACAGGGATGGTTTATTTTCTGGGATGGTTTATTTTCTGGCCTGTGGCCGGCGTTCAGCCTTTTATGCAGTAGCGGTTGTTTCTTACACAGGTGAAAAGGAGAAGAATTACATTAATATTATATGCAGAGCTGTGGTAATGCTGAACATTCAGGGTGTTTTTAAAGAGGACATTAAAGGAGCTGTATTCTACATTCACTGCCAACATATGTCGCAGCAGAGCGCCAGCATCTGAGACCATATATGGCATGTGGCCCGCCAGACTCCATTGAGGAAAAACAGTAATTTTACCTCGCAGATCATCGTAAAACACACTTCATTCAAACCGGACAGATCTTTGTTAGTCTTTCCACTCTTCCAGCAGTCGCCAGCTCTGGTTTGGTCGAAATAAACCCCTTTCATTCACCGAGATAGATGTGTGCCGCAGCGTAACACTGCGCCCGTCAACGTACGTCCACTAAAAGAAAGGGAGCAAAGAACCAGCCGTTAGATCGCCCAGCTACCAAAACACAGACCAGAGAAGCTGGGACGCCAAACCGTGGAGGGAGTATGACGTCATTCTCTGCTCAGGACGCCATCACTCCGATATACCTTTACATAGCAGATAGTCGTTTGCTGCTATATGAATGTTCAAAGTGTCGTGTGCAGAAGCTTTCAGACAAAATAAGGATATAAAAGCTGAAGAGTAATTGGACGAAAAAAATATGATTCAAGTTAAAAGGCAGAACGGTGGCTGTGACAGTAGCCAGAATGGATTCCTGGGTGCTGTGGTTCAGACCGGATATTAGTCCCGTGGGGTCTTCTATGAGCCGAGTCGGACCTGGTTTAAGTCGACAAAGTCTTCTTCTGTCGTCTTTAAACTTTGCATCTTTACTCTGTCCCTGAAGAAAGAACCAGCACCGCTTTCCTGTCGTTCTCGCTCACAAATATCGATCGAAAAGGCTCGCGGGGATCACGTCCGTAAATTCACATCTTCCCTATTTATTTTTTCCTACTTACTTGTTCCGTCAGAGCGTTTTTTCACGCCAAGTTTAAAAGCGCCTCAGCGTATATTTTCTGCAGGATTTAAAAAGAGGGTCACAGATTGATCTCTTCACCTGGTATCTGTGGTCGTCGTCCACCACCTTGCTGCCACACACACACACACACACACACACCCATCAGTCGTCCTGTCCTCAGCTTGACAATTGGGGCTTTCATTTCATGCTCGGCTGGCCGCCCCCCCCCCCTCGCTGTCACTCATCGAGGCTCCGGGGTGTGTGTGTGTGTCTGTCTGTGTGAGTCTCAGCTGGAATGGCTGTTTGTTTTTTTTCAGTGTGTGTCTGTTTGTATGCGTGTAAGTGAAAATGTATGTTTGTATTTGCGTGCATGTTTATTTAAGTGTGTGCCTCTGCGTGTCAGTGTGCTCGCATGTTGTGTGCCGGCGTGGTCATGCCACGCACAGCGTTCATGGTACTCTGCAGGATGTGCTCGAATTTACCTGCATGAAAGTGTGTGTGTGTGTGTGTGTGTGTGTGTGTGTGTGTGTGTGTGTGTGTGTGTGAGCAGCGTATTTGTGTCTAATCAGGTTAGCTGTCTACAGATTAGCATTAGTGTGTTTGTATTCTGTGTGTGTGTGTGGGGGGGGGGGGGTCGAGGGAATTTAATTCAGTAGTCTATTTTTGTCCAAATTTCAATGCAGAGCCGGTATAAAGATGGACAGCGTAATGAAACTGTTGTTGAGTCTGAATTATCCACATGAGACACAGATGAACGGATACTAATGTTTCAGAACCATCGCTACTGCCAACCCATCTACCATTCAGTTCATAGTAATCACATGCTTCAGTTGGATTTATTCATTCATTTGAAGACTCAGGGAAGGTCATTTTAAGGTTGGCGGGGTCGTTTTTACACCTGCCAACCGCACATTATTGATGGCTTCAGAATAGGACGGCATACGAACAGGCCGTGCAGCAAACAGTAGGTTAATGGATACCAGTGAATTTTCAGGTCAGACCCAGTGCCACCCCCTGATTTGGAAGCATGGCCCTTATTTTTCAGGAATAATACATGCAGGTCTACTAATTAGAATGATTAAGGTATAGGAGAAGGTTGTTTTGTTCTATCAAGTTCAACAAAACTAACAGTAAAGTAAGACACGTCAGTCAGCTCAGAGGCTGATATATCTATTTACTGATTGGTCCAGATAATAGCCTGATCAATACAGGATCTGTTTGGCTGATAACGATATTGATAATTGAGAGTAAAAAAAAAAGTATATATATATATTGACCGATATTAATTTTCTTTACAGAATCTATAACAAACATTTTTGATAAGGTTCCCTTGAATTAGTTGTTGGCTGTGGTACTGTGGCCAAGAACTGTACTGTATTTGAAAAGTGAACTCTTCACTGCTCTCTGCTGGACAAACTATAGAATGGTGACACTGTTTCCAAACATATCTCTGGCATTTCCATACTT
>CM022471.1:23607440-23638747 GCA_011952105.1 Coreoperca whiteheadi
GGCCGATAAATCAGCCTGTCTGATCTATTGGTCGGGCTTGTGCGGATTCGATCCTCTGCCGTAGGAAACAACGTGTTCCTGCCTCAGCTAAACAGAATTTACAATTGAAGTTAAATTGACCTAGCTCTTAAAAAGCATTAGTTTTGGATGCGCACCTGGGATTCTTCAGCACCATATAACCTCAAGTTAACAAGGTGAAAATGGACCCTGAAATAAGTCACGGTAGCTAATGTTTGAAGCTTATGTGTTCCCATGCACAGTTAAGCAGAGCAGATTACTATGAGAAATCAGGATAAACCAAGGGAACCTAGTAACCCGTTTACAAATGTGCAAAACCCTAGTTTACATAAAGCTGGTCAGCAGTCCCATTTCGCTGCTATATATTGTTGAACCAGGACTGTATTTCATTTAGTAATATGTTTGGTTGTTTTTTTTTGGTGGTGGTCAGGACATTTGGAGTGATGACACAGAGAGAGGACACGCTCTGTAGGATGATAATGCAGTTTTTATTTTCTATGTGTGTGCACGTTGTTATTACATAGTTTATAATATGTTGATTTTAAGTTGGACTGTGATTTGATATAGTCTAGGTACAACAACACATGCAGTAGGCACAAGGAATGATCTCTGCTTTCATTTTACTACCCTGCTACCATGGCGATACCTCGAAACGTTCAAAAACCAAGTTAAGGGTTTTCGGGGTGAAGAGAGCAATGTGACAGGCTGGTTGAAATTGCGCAGTTTAGCACGGCAAGACACCCGATGAAAGCGTACGTCTTTCTACAGTAGAGTATTTTAGATTCGGAGTGTAATTTGTGTAAGACTGTTCACTTTCCTAAACGCAGTCAGAGCCTGATGAACTGCTCAATTGATTTTCTCACAGTAATAGAAATTCTCAGAAGCCAGTAGAGAATGAGAGTTCCAGCACGAAAACCAACTGTTTTAGTGCGTCCGGGTGATCTGCAGTGGACCAGCCACCGCAAGCATACACCTGCGATATGAGGGGCATGTAGATGAGAACTCTGCTGAGACTACTGTATGCATTTGTTTTGGACAGTGTGTTGAAAGAGGTTATCTAAGAGAAGATCAAAGTAAGTAGATCAAGTCCAGTCCATTCAGAGGGAGTCCAGCTTACAATGGCTGAGCTGCTTGATTTAGGCTTAACACTCAGTCATCCCTGCCTTAATGCTCCTTTAGGCCGTCCAGCGCATTAGTGCCACTGCATTAACACACTGATGCTCTTACTCGAGACCGGCAAGCCCACAAGACTGCGTGCGTTCCCGCCGCCATCCAACCGTCCCTGCTGCCCCCCCATTATGTAGCCCGGATCCATAGACGTTTATCCTTTGCAGTGGCCGCGTTCAAAGTCGCGTTCAATCGTCAAATTGACAGATAGTAAGCTTCATGCTCCGGAGAGGGATAGAGCCAACGGTGGCACTGTAGCCACTAGCCCATTAAAATGATTTGACTGTCATTTCTGTGCCATCTCCTACTGAGATTTGGCATAGCTGGGGTTGTTTTTGTGCTACTTTATATACTGTATGATGCGTTTGGATGACTGATTTCTATGGGAAGCTTTTGTATGCGAGACTGTTAATATTCTTGGCTTAAGTGGGTTTAATGGCCTTAGTATGCTTCAGACAAAGTGCTTGTCGGATTGTCTTACAGCGTCTGGAAGCCCCTTTTCAATTGGGCGAAGCTGCGTCTGACAATCTTTGTAATTTTCTAAGACAGAAAATCAGACAATCATGCCCACTTTATGCGGCGAGTGAGGGGGGATTTAAACTTCTCTCTCAAACTCTCTTTTTTTCATTCCTCACAAAACTACTGCTGTCTTTTTTTTTTTTTTTTGTTTTGTTTGTACGACCACAAAACATCACGGAAGAGACCGTCTGAAAGTGTGTATCCATTTGTACGATTGATTGCTGCAAGACCGCAAAGAGGGTCTTCGCCTTGCCTTTGAGCGCGGCCATTCTGAACAGGTATCAGAACGTTTGCCGTAAGACAGTTGGACATACTGAGGCCTTTAGTATCCTGCAGTCATTTCAGAGGCTTTTCCACTCTGACGCAGTGTTTCCAACTTAGTGACTTTCTTGCTAGATTTGGGGACTTTTAAGACTTATTTTCAAGAAAGCTCTCAACTCTTTGGGCACACCTTCACTCCTCTCCCTTGAAGAGGGTCGCCATATTTCACTGTGGCTCACTTGACTGACTATGCGGCATGTCCAGTCGACCAATCATCAGCCAGACAGGAAAGCATGAATGACCTTTTGAGTGTGGACCTAACGCCCAATCTCTGATCCCCATCGTTTTCCCAGGAACTCCTCCTTAGTTTTTGTTCTAATGATAATCTTTACCGATTAAGTTACATTTTTTCCTGAGTGAGATTATTCCAGTGTCCGGGTCCTTCATGACACTTCACTTCCACAATCAACAGCCTTCAGAAATAGTTATTATTTTTTTTTAATTAGAGGGATATTTAGTGTGTATATGTAAATGTTTAAAAACGTAACAGATATTCAAATTAGCCCATGGCGTCATCTACCAACATCTAGTGACTTTCTGAGTATACTTGTGCTACTATCTGTAGATTTGGCTATCAAGATTATCAAAGATCATCAGAAATAATGGCTTTAATTAAGGAAGACCTCGGGGGAACCACCCTTCAAATGAAGGGTTAATGGTAGATAATTCATTGATTGAGTCTCATAAAATACACTAAACTACATTTGTTAACTCAGATTGATAATTAAAATAATAACTACAGCCCAAAATTACCATTAATAGCTGGTAGGTGAAGGTTTTGGAATTCAACATTGAGGTTGGCGAATGATTCACTCTTGTGCGACATCAAAGAGACCAGCATAATTATCCACAAGCATTTGTTAAAAAAGATAAACAAAGCAAGAACACTAACGCTGTATGCACTATTACTAATTACAAACAAAGGATGTGTGTGTGTGTGTGCTCAAATGGGGATAAGGCTAACCGTTAGCTGCGTGGCTAGACACGGCCATGTAAGTGTGGCGGACTGAAAACACATCACAGCAATAAGACCTTGATGAAAACACATTGGTTATGTCCCATGTACACAGTTACCTAAGCAGTCCTGTACTTAAGCTACGATAAAACCCAGTGGTTGCCTTACCAATCCATGGGGAAGAAGAGGGGCTGCTTTGGGACGTTGCTGCTCCGTTAGGCAGCGTGCGTCCGTCGTGTACGCGCCAGGCGGGGAAGACTGTGTATCTGTTGTGGAAAACGTCTGTTTGCTCACAGTGGTGCCGGCGAGGAAGCCAGTCGCTCGTCTGTTGTCCTCCTTTGGAGTCAGCTTGGCTCGAACTTGGCTGCGTTGCTTCTTCAAGTTTAGCTGGCAGACGTCGTGTAACAGCCATTGGCGCTCGCTTTGCCGAAGGAATCTTATGCAGGATCTCGCGTCGCTGCTGTAAGAGTGAGAATTTGGGGGCAGCCGTGGCTTGGTGGCAGAGCGGTTGCCTGCCAATCGGAAGGTCGGCGGGTCGATCCCCCAGCCATGCGTCGAAGTATCCTTGAGCAAGATACTGAACCCCAAAAATGCTCCCGAAGCTGCGCCTTCGGTTTGTGAATGTTCCCATATGTAAGTCGCGTTGGATAAAAGCGTCTGCTGAATGACTAAATGTAAATGTAAATTTGGATTCTGAAGGCAGGCAGGCTATCTGTGTTGCGGCCTGACGCAGTCCTCCGTGGGTGGGTCTCCTCCGGCAGAGTTACCCGGGGAGCAAGCAGCTGTCTGCCGCTTGCTGGAAGCGAAGCCAGGTGGAAAAGAGCGCGAGCAGATGGTCTATTTGACCTAGTGACAACCGCGTCACAGGTCAGCCTGGCCGGAAGTGGCTCGGAGGCCACGTTCAACTGTGGGACAAAGGAGAAGTTCAGTTAAAACCTTCTTCTCTTCCTTTGGGCTGCTCCCTTTCAGGGGTCGCCACAGCGAATCATGTGCCTCCATCTAACCCTGTCCTCTGCATCCTCTTCACTCACACCAATTAACTTCATGTCCTCTCTCACCACATCCATAAATCTCCTCTTTGGTCTTCCTCTAGACCTCCTGCCTGGCAGCTCCAACCTCAGCATCCTTCTACCAATATATTCACAGTAACTCGTCTTTTGAGTCCCAACATATTGATTGAAAATAGTTGGCAACACTGCTGTGACGGCACTTTGGAGATGGTCTAACTCATGGAGCCAGGGCAGTGACTTTAAAATATGGCATCAAAAATAAAATGTAGCATTGAAAAAAAAACCGGAACTGAAAAAGGAAACATTGTCACTGAAACCTTTTTGTATTGGAAAAAGTACTCAAACAAGTATTGGCACTGAAAAAAGTTTCACTGCTAAATAAAAACACAGGCATCAAAAATAATTGCCTTTTCTTTTGATATTTTTCTGATGTGTTTTTTAAATGACAATGTTCTGATTTTTCTTCATGTCACTCTTTTTTCAGTAACAGTATTTTTTTTCAGTGACAGAGGTTTTCAGTTTCAGCTGTCTGTCACCGTTTTGGCGTGGGGAGGAGGCGAGGAGAGTGTTCTTTACATATAACCTGCATACTGTGGAGAGAATGTCACTCTTCCTGAACCAGCCATCCTCTCGTCCGCTCGGAAGCCTCTGCGATCACCGCAAACCTACGGCAATGGCGTCCATGAGTTCACCGGGAACTCTCAAACAGCAAGTTAGTCTGTTTCTCTCTGCCGTTAGGCGGGGTTGGGGTTGTTGAAATGTCTCTGATAGCGTCCACAACCGTCCTAGTTACAGTTGCTAACATATGATCGGACTGTTGCCGTTCAGGATAGGGGTTTAATGAAATGAATGGTTAGTTCTCAGGTAATTTTATTTAGAATTTCAAAATAAAACTCACCAACACCGTCTTGGGTGAAATAAACCCTTAATGCACCAAGTTAGATGTGAGACGAAACGTTATATCGCTCTCCTCAAAGCCACCAGACTCCAGTGACGTAAACAGTAGTTTTACCAACGATGATCATCGTAAAACACACTTAATTGAAACACGACAGAAACCAAATAAAACTCACCGAAACCATCATGGTTACTCTTTCCACTGTTCCAATAATGCCCATTTCTGGTTTGGTCGAAATAAACCCTTTATTCACAGAGTTAGATGTGAAAATATTCTGGCTTTACACTCTTATTGATCTTCAATAAGTCCGTCCAAGAAATCCAAAAATCTCGAAATTGCAGACCACGTTGATGCTGCTTTGTGCCCACATGCTGTTATGTCAATGCAGCACCGTTTACTGTCACGCCTTCTTTCCAAATTTGCCATGCTTGTCCTTGTTCTTCTTGAATTTGCCGTGTTGCATTTCTTTTTTTTAAATTTTCCGCTGCCTCTCTCTGCCGTTGCTGGCCTCTTTAGCTCTTTAATTAGCAAAACAAAATGACAAAAATCGCCCCAATAAATACTACCGGCGATGGACTCCAAGCCAATCGCATGTATATTTGTCCAGTCGCCCACTTTGTTGCTAGACGTGGCTAATAAGCTGGCTAACTTACCGGACTGTGGAGAAGATTTCAGTGGGACGAGGTAGTGGGAGGAGTACGGTCCCGCCACCAGCACTTCTTCATGATTCTGGCCGTCACAGTGGCTTTCTTCGAGGGGCTTTGCCGCTCCTGGTGTTGTTCAGCCCGTACACTCCCTGGGTGTCTCTCTCTGATTGATTTTGTGTGCGTAAGAGCATGTGTGATGTAGCGTGGAGCTCGTGCAGGTGCCACCTTGCATTTTTTCGAATTTGAACACCTAACAATTAAAATTATATATATATTCCATGACGCATACAAGTAATAATTTCGTTTGTAATGATACGTCTTTCAACTGTCGCAGACTTGTCGCAGATACCGTTTCTTCGTGTCCCAGGGGCTATTTTTTATTGTTCCCAGGACATCCTTAATTTTGAACGCTGCTTAGGTTCTTTGGTATGCTGTGTTGATAAGTAAAAGGTCATAGAGTAGTTTGAAGATACTGAGTGTTGTCTCGAAATATCAGTAAACCAGCAGGACTCAACCAGGAGGTTAATATCCGATTAAAACAAATTCAGACCCCGTATGGGGGCAGTTGCTTAATTCAAAATTTCCATCCCTCCTTCCAACCGAGATTACATGATTGTGTGTCAAAAGGAATCTTGTCTTGTCTCTGTTTGCCTGGAGGCTCTTCCCGTCTTGTGGTTCTGTGCAGCAAGCTCACGGCCCTGTTCTTGTTCTCTGCCAGGGCTTTTCTGTAACCCCATGTTAGTTATTTTTGCAGTGGTCGCTGTCTAGCAAAGATCATAATTCCAAATTCAGCTGGTTCCACCTCTGTGACAGGAGAATTTGCACTCTTCTTGGAAAGAATGGGTTTAGATCTGTGGTTCGCCCTGTCGTCATACCACATGTAATAGATAGTGTGGAAATGTTCTTGTTTTTGAGGATTAGGCTTTATGGATTAAAAAATTCTATGAGCCTTGAGCTAATGATAGCTTTTGAAAACCAGTCTATAAAACTCAAAGCTTCTTTCACTCAGCTAAAAGGCCTGTTTTTACATTTAATTAAAGCTATTAAATGCTTAATAAAAGTAACTGAGAATGCATGCAATAAAAATACATGCATTTTATAATTCTTGTGCTTTTTTAAAGACCAAATTTGAAACAATTCGGATAAGCGGTAGAAGATGGATGGATGGATTTGAACCAATCTTAAAACACCAGGTCTGTAGCAATAAAAAAAATAAAATAAAATCAGCTTTCTATTTGTTTAAGTTGTTTAAATGCAGCCATGTTTTAAACACGACTTGCACGTTTAATGTAAAAAAACCCCGATAAATCTGCACATTTGCTTAAAAATGACTAATGATAGTTCATGCTTATACTTTTATACAGAAGAATACTTCTGAAACCATAGGAACTCTTATTAAATGATATCAATAAATAAGGGATGCACCACCAGTTTATCGGCCGAACATTGGTATGATGGCCTTGTTGAGAAATAACGGCAAATGACATGAAATGCACCAATGGCAGTGGCCGACGTTTATGTTGGGTTGCATCGGTTTTGCGCTGACTAAACGTCGGACTCGGACAACAGGGCTAGCAAACTCAGCTGCCGATTCGGAGAAGAAGCCACTGGCTGGACACGACCCCGACGCGTGACGTAAGAGGGCAACAGGTGCCTTGCGCATGTGTGGTTTGTTTTCAAGGGAAAGAAAATGTCGTCCGTGTTGGAGTATTTCTCGGAGAAAGATCGGCGATATGCAGTTTGTAAGACCAGGGACATTTGCGGAGGAGGTACTGCAAGCAAGAATTTTAACCCATCAAAATCTCATCAACCATTTAAAAAAACAAGACAAGACAAAAAAGACATGAAGAAGTGTACAACGATTACCTGAATAAAAAAACGGAGAGATGAACTGGACACCATAGAAGCACAAACCGCCACCAGCAAGACTCAGTGCTTGATAACTACTGCGTTTGATTTGTTGGGCTATGGAAGTACTATTCTCATTGAGTAGGTAGTTGTATAGCAGGCTAAAAAGGCTTTTGAAGCAGTTATTTAAAAAATAAAGTAAAAATTCTTCATGTGAAAGGTTAAATTTAAAGGTTGTTTCATAAATTTGTATGATTGAATTTTTGCACCATTAAAGATAGTTTAATGAAGTGCTGAATGACTTTAAAACAGTTCTGTTGTTACTTTTTTAAAATGAAGATTTCTTTGTTTCCCTGGCACAAAAAAAGTGAATAAACAACATCAACAAAAACATCGGTTTCAGCTTTCGGCCAAATCTTTTATCGGTAAATTCGGTATCGGTCCAGAATTTCACAACCGGTGCATCCCTACTATAAATAATAATACAAACCTCACTATGCTCCTTTGAAGGGATTTGGGATAATACTTTCCGAGCAGTTTCGATATTTTGTCTCAGGTTTACCTAAAGTTGAGGTCTGTTATGTATAAATACTAAACTAAGGTTTCCAAGAGAGACTGTCTCACCAAAGTAAGTCATGGCTTTGAATGTTTGGGTTTATCTTTTCATATTAACTCCTTGGGTTTCTCCTCAACTCTGATAGTGTACTGTACCTGCATGCTACTGCACTTTCTAGAAATCCCTTGTCCGTTGTTTCTGTGGACGGGACTCTGTTCTTTATCTTTGTAGCTACGTTTGACGTCGCTGCTCACATTGACTACAGAGTTCTTACTGTATTTGTTTCTAACAAACTGCTTGTAAGACTTTCTAGAACCTATAGCTTTCATTGTTACGGGCTGAACTCGGTATTTGAAATCTGTACATGGCAACTTTACACTTAGTGGCATCAAGTGACAGGGAGAGTTACCTTTTTTGAATTTTTAAAGCACATTTTTAATGGACTGTGTTGGGGTGAAGAGATTCAAAGAGAACAGTGGTCACTCGTTTGCTTTTTCCTTTCATGACTAAGTTTTAAGTGATCACTTCCTGCTGTTCTATCACGTCCACAACTTAGATTTTAATTAAAGGGAATTAAAAGACCGATTCTACATCGTCTTGTCATTGTCGAATGGCAGAGATGGAATACTCTGGAATAAACTGAAAACACAGCACGACTTATACTTTACAATTTTAACCATTACAGCTTTAAAGCAGAAATCTCTCTTTTTCTCTCTATTTATTTTTTTTCTTTCTCCTCTTTCTTTTCCCATTTCAGGTCCTCGATGGGCATCATGGAACCTCGGGGTGTTCATGTGCATCCGCTGTGCTGGCATCCACCGCAACCTGGGTGTCCACATCTCCAGAGTCAAATCTGTCAATCTGGACCAGTGGACACCTGAGCAGATCCAGGTATACGCACACAAAACAGGGCCACAAACACACACACACACACACACACACAGATACTGAAGTTGTATTTCAGTATTCACAAATACTGAAGTTGTATTTGTGTGTGCGAAAACTTAAAGCATGGGTATTAAAGTCATACCCATACTGGTGGAATCAGTGGAACTCTTTCTAATAACATTATGTCCCCCACGAAAGTCAAGAAATCCACATTCAAATCATAAAAAAGCTAATCCTTATAACTTACAATGTAAGATTTTAGCCTATAATTATCAAATCAGTATCAAAAGTAATCCAGGTGATCACTTTCTAACATCCATGGGTAAATTGGTTCATTGGTTAATTGGTTAATTCTTTATTCGTACGACATGTATTGTGCCACTAACATGCCGACTGAAGGCATTTCAGAGGAGCCCAACTGAAAATAACAAGATATGGAAGGCAGAGGGGAGACATGCTGTGCCATAAACCTGTAAATAAAGGGAGGGAAAAGTGTTTCGTTTTCAAAGGGTTAAATACGCACACACGCACACACACACTGCCACAGAAATGCAGTATTGTGTATTCCAGTGTACTTTCACACACACACACACACACACACACAGTGGATAGTAGACATAGATATGTGCAAACACACACCCATGCAGAGGGAATATAGGGAACTGTAATTAGTCTGTGTATAGGTGTGTTTTGTAGGTAACTAGCATGTCACGTTGATTCAGTTACACACACAATAAATTAGGAGAAGTGGTGTGTGTGTGTCTGTGAAACTCACCTGAGCATTCCAATCGTATATTTAATCACCCACTTGTTAGTGTATCCAATTGTTCGGTGTGTGTGTGCGTGTGTGTGTGTGTGTGTGTGTGTACTTTGGTAAAGGTTTACGTTTGTGTGATTCTTCGAGACCATGCCTATCCATCAGCTGAGAGCGAGTAGAAAGGGTCTCACTCTGAATGTTAATCACTGTTTTCACTGACTAATTAATTCTGGATGGCTGATTATTCCGACTCCATCTCCTCCACTTCTCCCATCATCACCCCATTTATCACCCTCCTCTTAATTTGGCCTTGACACATGCGGCCAGTGTTTTTTTCAGTCTGTGTGTGTGTGTGTGTGTGGGAAGGAGTCGGCGGGCAAATTGAGTTGAATGCAAATGTGACGACTGAAAGAAGTCGCTGTGTGCGTTTCACATGTTCTTAAAGGATTTTCGCCTTCGTAGTATTAACACCACTTTCTTTCTTTCTTTCTTTCTTTCTTTCTTTCTGCCTTCCTTCCTTCCTTCCTTCTCTCCCTCCAGAGTATGGTGGACATGGGCAACAGCAGGGCCAGAAAGCTGTATGAAGCTCACCTACCAGAGAACTTCAGACGGCCACAGACGGACCAGTATCCTCCTCCTCCTGCCTGCTTTCTGTGTGTTGGTCTCTGACGGTCTATTTATTGGCCCCAGCATTTATTCGACCCCTACTTAATTTAAATGAAAACTTGTATTTTCACAATACATGTCACCATACATTGGTGTAAAAACTCCTCGTCATTTAGCACCTTGCATATAAACTGCTCCCACACTACATGTGCGTTAAAACTGCCTGTCAACATACATTTTTACAAAACCCTCCGGCACCATACATGTCACAAGTAAAGGGTAAAAAATGAACTGCATTTATATAGCTGTGTTCTACCTTACCGGATACAGTGCATGACAATTTTGCCTCATTCAAACACCAGAAGAACGCAAGAGCTGAGCTGCAAGGCGAAGCGCTCTATTTACCGGTCGATCTACGTTCCTACTCTCAATGCAAAAAAAGCAAAATAAATAATTCTGTGCCGTTTACAGGCTTTACTGCAAGACATACATGAGATTAATTCATTTTATCTATGAAAAGGGCTCTAGCTTCCAAATGCCTGTATCAAGTAGACAAATAAAATATGGTCCCCTGAACGCTTAACAACAGATTTATGGTAAATCTCAATGCTAAGCTTGTAATGCGGCCCCAAAAACAAGTAATAAAGAAGTTACATAGACGATTGTCAACGTCATCGGCTGCGGAGCCTCCTCAGACCTTGTTATTGCATACCACTTCCCATTGACTCCAATTCATTTCTGAAATTCTGTGACGCTTCCCAAGGCCTTTCAAACATTGTTCCTGGAAATCTTCCCAGTACAAAGGGCCTGTCCTGGGCTTGGGACCCAGATGGAGAGGCTGGTCATAAGCCTTGTAAAGCTGGCTTTGGAAGACCCAGGGGCACATTGGGAGAATCATACAAAGAAATAAGTGCCCATCCTGATGCACAGAGCTCAAGCTGGAGGGCGGGGGTCCTGGTTCCTGGAGGTCTCCCCAGGACCAAGTGCCTGTCCTTGGGCATGGCACACCCTGAGTCCAAGTCCACAAGTACTAGTGTGAAAGACACAATTATAAGGAAAATACAGTAAAGAAGCCTGAAGAACCTTATAATTCTGTAGGTAGACCTTGACCTCGACCCTAGTGGCCAAATCATGAATTGCAGTTTTTTTTAGCGAAGCCAGAAGTAAAACTAGTAAATGTGAACCAGCCCCTAATTCGCCCTCATTTCCCCTAATTAGCGTCAAGACTGAGACATTTTCAATATCAATTCTTAAAGCATTCAATATTAATGCTTTACTATATAAAGCACTTTGGGTTACATGTTTGTATGAAAGGCGCTAAACAAATAAAGCTGGGTTGAGGTGAGGTACAGTAACAGTTGAGTCATCAGCTCTGAACATTATAAGTTGGAAAACTTCAGTAATATTTGCAACAAGACAATGAAAATGCAGATTGTTCTAAATGAAAAATTGAAAAAAAGTACTGACCTAGGTTATTAGTGAGCTGTGATCAATGAGTTAGCTCTATGATAGTGGTGAATGACACTAAATGTACAATATATCAGCATCACTTTAACCGTACTTGAAATCACTTGTTCAATGGGCCATTTCAAGACAGAGAAATTCCAGTATCAAATCTAACTCCTTGTCATCCTCAAACTTAAGCTTCGTCGGCACATCCCCAATCATTTCCAGCCCCAAATAAGAAGTGACAGGCTCGCTGCGTTAGCGCCATTCCACACATTTAACCAGGACACCTCTAGCAGTGTCTGTATGTAGTGGCGTAACAGCGGTTTCCAGTTTGCCCTTTTCCACGATACAAGATGAGACAGCTGCGTGGTTAACACAGCAGCATATGTTCATATTTCCACCAGCGCACTGAAATAAATAATCTTCCTGTTTGAAATGCTGCTCTAATACCCTATCTTGTATCTGGCAGGCCCATTGGTGCGGGTGGTCATCATTCTTCACTCTTTTGAAGTCCATTAGTCGTTCTGACAGCAGCGCCGCTGGCTGAAAACAGCAGATAACAGACCCAGGATTAGAGGAGTTACAGCGTGACTGTGTGTGAGCATTTTCAATGTGTGCTTCTGTGTTCATACTCGCATCATCATTTTTGCCTCGCCATTTACTGTGCTTAATGTACAGTATGTAAAAGACAAAATGCAGTTTGCTTCCCCTGCCATATTTGCTATTTTGTTTTTAACTCCTACATTTGTGTGTGTGTGTGTGTGTGTGTGTGTGTGTGTGTGTGTGTATTTATGAATGTTTTACCTCAGTCTGGATTTGTTCGTGTTGTCTTGGTCTATTTGCAGTTTTTACTAATAGTATTGTAGAGCTTGACTAATAGGGGGTTTTAATGGTTGTGTATGTATAAAAAAAAAAAAAAAAAGAAAAGCCTAAATTCTTGTCAAGGTGAAAAATCTATGTATATGACTGTGTCTCTAAAGCTGAATCCATATTCAAGAAGCCTGAAGAACCAGGCAGTCCCGTGGCATAGGTTTTGATTTATAGGTTTGCATTATATTTCACCCTCGCAACACTAGATGGTTGTGTTTACATTCTTAGATTTACTTTGTGATGCAGAGCAGCAACGGGCTATGCATGCACTTGTCTAACTGGAGTTACTGCCAGGTAACTTTTTATTCGGTTTAGGAGACTACTGCTGCGCGGTCCCCGTGTTTACGTCCTTTTCGTTCATTGTGACAGAGGGCGGCAGTGCGGCGGTGAGAAAGTTTGCAGTGGAGGTGTCTGTGCTGGATGTGTGTTACTGGAAAGGAGATAACGGAGTCTAGCTTGCTTCATGGTGTAAACAAAGTTTTAAATGATTAAATCTGGTGGCCATAACAAGCCTACAGGATCATCCGGGAGAATCCTGTGTTTTTACGTTAAGTAATATCGAGGAGGTCATTTAAAGAAATAATTGAAATGGGAACACAGAATGCGATGTACTTCTTCTGTTCATGCAGCTTTTTACACAAGAGTCTAGCATTGTGGAAATGTTCTCATCTCCAGTGTAACTAAAGTAGCAACCTCACCATTCAACTAGCTGTTCCCGTTGATAACCAGTATAATGTTGAGAGCTGGACAGCACTGACTGGACCGGATATGATTTATGTCGAAGGTCACTATTTTGTGTGCTTTGTAGGTCCTTCATTGGCGTGCCATCCGTCTTCATCTAACACTCAATTGTGGTGATGTATACATAACCACCATGTCGTTTGGCACACATTTATTCACTGCAGCATTGTAGTGTAGCATCTTATCTTTCTAGTCAACAGTAATAAATAAGTACTGTGTTTGAGATGCAGCTCCAGCAGCGTGCCTCTTCCATCCTATCCCTTCGCTCGACTCGTGCGGGTGGTCATCATTTTTCAATCTTTTGAAGTCCATTACTCAATCCGACTGAAGCGTCCGTGCTGAAATAGGGAGATAAGAGAGTCGGGGATTAGCAGCGACGTGGCGCCTGGGCGTACTGGTGGTGTTTGAGAGTTTGTGGGTGCACACACTTGCATGTCTATCATGGTATTTTGACATTTGCAGGAATCCTAATGTAAACGCCATGACCACCAGCATGTCTGTAGTTAATGCAACTAGTTTTTTGTTCAAATGTACTCATCCATCCCTTTAACTGAACAATATTTGTTGTGTCATTGATACCATTAGGCGAGGAGATACACTCCAAGACTAGAGTGACTGTCTTTCATCAGTGTTCCCACTGTTCATGACATTTTGAGTGAAGCATTGTACACAAGGAAAATCATGGAATTTGATTAATACACCAGGAACGTTGGGGAATATACTAGAATATCTGTCTCGCATAGGTTTACAACATTTGTACACTTTTTTTTGTTGTTGTTTGTCTATTTTTGCCTTTATATTTGTTGCTGACAGTGTACAGATAGTTGAACTGGGGATGTTGCGGTTATACGATACTGTAAGCGGCTTAACTGTTGTGCTACGAGGACACCCCAAAGTCATAGATTTTAACACCGGTGAATTAAGGACTTTCAAATTTAGGCAAGTGGTGTAATCTGACTGTGTAGATACATAAGACTGAGAGTTCTTTATCACAAGCGTTTGCAGAGCATTTAATGACTTGAAGACGATAGGATTTGCTTTAAAACCCACTTTCAGACAAGTTGAGATTGGCAGTTGGTCAGGTGGGGCTGGGTTCTCTCACAACCATCTACACTGTAAATGGTAATTGGACTGTACTTGAATACTTTTGTAGCCTTTCTAGTCTTTCCGACTGCTCAAAGCGCTTTCACACTACATATCCCATTCACCCCACTCACACACATTCATACACTGATGGCAGGAGCTAACTGCCCATCAGTACAGTAATCTAACTTTCACGCACACACTTACACACCGAAGGCCGCTCGCTTGAGGACTCTGTCAATAAAACGTAAACATAAGTAATATTTAGTTTGAACAAACCACTGATGTTGTTTTATTTTGGAGGACTTTCTAAATTTCTCTTCACATTATCTCCACCTATATTTCTAAGCTCATCCAGGAATTTAAATTGGCAGTGTCCTAATCACAACTTCTTTTTTGGGCTTCAGTATGTCGCTCAAGGACACTTCGACACGTGGGCTGGGAGAAGCCGGGGATCGAGCCGCCGACCATCCGATTGGTGGAAGACCCGCTCTGCCGCAAAGCCCCAGCCGTCTCCAGCCACCGTCTTGAGAGCATTGAGCTCCAGGTTGTTTTGGCTACACCAGGCCACCAGGTGGTCAATCTCCCACCTGTCGGCGGGCTCATCCCAGAGATGAGCCCCACGAGGGTGGTGTCCCCCGCAAACTTCAGGAGCTTGACGGACTGGTGACTGGAGGTGCAGCTGTCGGTGTACAGGGAGACGAGCAGAGGGGAAAGAATGCAGCCTTGAGGTGAGCCGGTGCTGAAGGTCCGGGAGTCAGAGACCTGTTTCCTCAGCCTCACGTTCTGCCTCCTGCAGGTGGGGTCAGGCACACTCAGCTGGGAGAGCGGAATTTTAGCATATTTTGTATGTGTCTGTCGTGCGTGTCTGTGTGCATAATGGAAATGTGGATATTTATGTGCAGTATTTCAGTCCTTAATCCTAACCCTCAGAGCAGTGGAGGTCTTCATCCGGGACAAGTATGAAAGGAAAAAGTACTTCGACGAGGAGGTCCTGGCTACAGCTCCAGTGAGTATCAACATCACTTTAGGTTTTTTTTGTTTTGTTACATTTTTGAGTTTTGGCCTGTCCATCCATGTTATTGTTGCACTATTGTGACTGTGTACAGAGCTGCCATGGTTGGTGGCCATTTCAAGAATGCGTGCATCAGTTGCTGTTTGATGCCTGTAACTGCTAAAGACAGAAAGCAACTTAAATGCAAAATGACAGCCTTTCTGTGCCTTTAGCATACTTGATACGTTTTCCGATTTTGTGGAAAGTCTACCGAGTGTCTTAACAGTTGCAAAATCTGCACGCACAGGCTCTTATTTTCGGAGACTTCGTATTAAAGCAACTACAAGGAACTTTCCTTTTGCGTTGATTTTGGCAACTTCTGTGGACAAAAGCAGTAGTGTGTCCTGGAATGAAGACTCTCATTTCCCACGAGCACCCCCGCCTTGTGTCGCAAAGCTCTAATTTGTAGCTCTGTAAGATTAATAACTGTAATATGCCGATGGTGAAACTTCGTTTTAGTACCGTTCACACACCGAGGTTGCATGTAAGCGTACAATTAACAGATTTGGTTGCTTGGTAATTGTAATTTTGAATCCTTTCAAATCCCTCTCCATCTGTTGCATGTCCGACCAAGGCTGAGTCGTGGTTTCGCACGTGCTCTTTTTTTTTGGTCAATTCTTTTCTCTTTTTTTTCCTCCAGCCGTAAACCACAAAATTATCTCTAAAGAAAAATCTCCTCCTGCTTCCTTTTAACTGGCTAACGGACTACTCACTGTGAAACTTTGCCTGGGAACATGTAAACATAGGCTCTTCCAGTCTGCATTCAGTGAATCGTTTCGTCTGATTTCGTGGGGAATCTGACCCGGGGACAGGCATTTAGAATAACTGTATAGAAATAGCGAATCTTCTCGCTGATGTTCTTGTTTTGCTTATGTAGGTCATCAAGAGGCATCAGTATTAAATTGAGACTGCTCTCATAACCAGTTAAAAACTCATTGTAGCTGCTTTAGTGATCAAATATGAATGATTTCCCATCTCTTAGAAAATGATAAATGCTAAAAGGCTAGAAATGTATCAAAGAGTGTGTGCATGGTTTTGGCCCCTTTGGTGTTAAAAGTTGAAATGTGCTACTTATTGGCATCTTTTCTCTACACACGAGTTCCAGCACTGACTTGTCTGTGCCAAGGCCTCACGGTTGGCTTCCAATTCTGTATCTGTGTTTTTCACTCATCAAGTCTGCAAAGTTTGTATTTTTACAGTCGCTGACCTTCTCTGCACTTTAATCTATCACACTGGTGATGTTTTCTAAACTTAAATGTGTGGAAAGGCAGTGAAATCCCTTTCAACCCTGATTTCAGCCCAAACAACACCGTCTTATTGGATCTACCAAGAGTTGGTGCACACACTAAGAGAATGACCTTTTCAGAAATACTGTAATCTTCTGATACAGGTCTTTATCATTAAGTGGAGATGCCTGTGGATGTGTTTGTGTGAATCTTCTTTTGTGTGGCTGATAGGAGAGGAAGCATGTGATTGTGTATGTGGGTGGGTGGGTGCACATTTCCTTGTCTTGTTTCGAGAGAGTTTATCTGTGTGAGGTGTGTTTTTAAGTGTTTCAGTGAGTGGGTTGCTTCTTTAGTGCGAGTTACGCAAGGCAGTCTGTGTGTGTGTTTAGGTATAACCTCCTGTATCCCCAACAAAAATCAACCATTACACTCTCTAGTAATTTGATTCTGTGGTCCTGGCTGTACTGCATGTAAGGTAGAGCTGAACAATTGCAATCCAACTGGCAATTATTATTTTGAACTCCAGCAGCCTGTTGCACCAGCTGATCTTAAGGGTAAGTGCAAAGCCATCACTAACTGCTACGTTGTAACTAATTTCACGTTAAACTCCCAACTTTCATCATTTGCACCATCTCTACTTATTCTACAAAGTTGACCGTAATCAAAAAATTGTCGCAGGGAGTGACGTTTCATGTAGTGCAGTGTTCGGATAATATTGAAGATGAAGTAACTACAGACTAGTAAAGAAGAGTAAAAAAGTAACAATAGGCTGTTGTATTAAGAAAAAATCGGTTGTCTGTCAAATAACACCTCGTTATTTCAATTCAAATACTATTCAAAGAATTTTTTTAATCAAATCCTGCCAATGTCAATGCCTTAACAAGTAGACGTTTCTGTTGCAGGCAATCAAGTGGTGCAAGCTGCAATTTCCAATTCAAGTAAATACATCATAAAAATCAATGTTCTGCCCTCATTTTTTCCAAATAACGATCACTGCAACAGACAATACTGTACTTTCAATACTGAGTTTTGTTTGATTAATTAAACGCGTAACTAAAATGTAGAAGTTTAGGAAGTAGCCAATTCAGAGTTACATAATGGAGAAATACTGACAACAAGTGGTGACAAACTAACTTTAACTTTGCCATTATTTTAATTTCAATGCAAATTATTCCTCAAATCTCTCTTCAATAATCTATTTCAATGTTTTGTTCAGTCACAACTTAGTATAACTCCTAAATGTTTCATATGGTAAACTTTGCACCTCTGCACGCCGGAATCGAAACCAAGCGCGATCCGTGTCATCAAAAATATCAAAAGGATGTAGTCTGCCATGGAAAATGTACTGACTTCATAAATGGCCATGACAATGTTGTAACTCACACACTATGTTCAAACTAAGCCATGTTTGAACTTGCTAGTGCCTATGTAAGCTTAGCCACTGTGGAAGGTTAATAACTGTTTTATCAGACCGAAGTCCGGTAACACGACTGTTGACCAAAAGTCTGCAGCCGGATTACTGTGTGATAGGAGGACCGCCATTTTGATCTCGTGCACGACGACCACCCATCTCCTCGCATCCCCCCTCTCTCTATTGCCCCCCATCTCCCCCTGATTGTTAATAAGTGCTACGGTTAAATAAACATTATTGTATATTCTAAAGAGCAGTTGCCTGTGGTTATTGTGTGCATTTGGGGCGATAATAGCTGGTTGCGATAGTCTGTTCTCGGATTCACCCTTCACTGTCCATTATTAATGTAAGGTAATATTTAACTATCAACATTTTTGGTGGACAGCCACCTTTTTGTTTTTCACGTTTGATTAGTGGTCCCTCATTCTAGGTTGGTGCCCCGTAATTATTAATCTATAATAATTTATTAATATTCATATTTCAGATTTGATATTTCTACTAATAACCAAACCTGCCCTACCTGAATCCCAACAAGGTAGAGTGCGTCTTTCACTTATGGCGCTTTTCCATTACACAGTACCAGCTCGCCTCAGCTCGACTCGACTTGACTTGCCTCGGTTTGGTTTTCCACTGTGTAAAAGTTGTACCTGTACCTGCTTCCAGGTACTTTTTAATTTTGTCCTTGGGCAAGATACTGAAGCCCAAATCGCTCCCGAGGGCTGTGTGAGTGTGTGTGAATGATTTAGGTTCGGTTCGGCTTTGGACTGATGAGCAGTTGGCTTCGGCCATCAGTGTGTGAATGGGGCGAATGTGATATGTAGTGTGAAGTGCTTTGAGTGGTTAAAAGACTAGAAAGGTGCTTTACAAGTACAGTCCATTTAACATCCATTTACCATTGCCAGTTTTCAACCTGCAGAGGGCAATCGCTAAGCATATTTATAGCACAATATGTAGAATTCAAATACCTAGCTCTAAAATGGGAAGTTTTGGACCTGACTCCATCAGCAACACTACTAAATACCCATATACCTTGGTTTTCAGCTGGAAAAAAAGTGGTTTGGGGTTTAATGTTAATTAAATGTCTTACACTGGATATAAAAAGTCTACACACCCCTGTTTAAATGCCTGGTTTCTGTGATGTAAAAAAAATGAGACCAAGATAAATCATTTCAGAATTTTTTTCATCTTTTAATGCAACCTATAACCTGTACAACTCAATTAAAACAAACTGGAATCTTTCAGGGCATATGGAGGTAAAAATAAAATAATGTGGTTGCATAAGTCTGCACACTTATAACTGGGGATGTGGCTGTATTCAGAATTAAGTGATCACATTCAAACTCATGTTAGGTAGGAGTCAGTACACACCTGCCATCATTTAAAGTGCCTCTAATTAACCCCAAATAAAGTTCAGCTGTTCTAGTAGGCTTTTCCTGACATTTTCTTTGTCACATCTTACAGCAAAAGCCATGGTCCGCAGAGAGCTCCCAAAGCATCAGAGGGATCTCATTAATCAAAGATATCAGTTAGGAGAAGGGTAAAAAAGAATTTCCAAGGCATTAGATAAACTGTGGAACACAGTGACGACAGTCTTCATCAAGTGACCAAGTAACAGTGACCTTACCAAGAACCAGACGTCCCTCCAAAATTAATGATAAGATGAGAAGAAAACTGGTCAGGGAGGCTGCCAAGAGGCCGACAGCAACATTAAAGGAGCTGCAGGAACATCTGGCAAGTACTGGCTGTGTAGTACATGTGACAAAAATCTCCAGTATTCTTCATATGTCTGGGCTATGGTAGGCTGGCAAGGCGGAAGCCTTTTCTTACAAAGAAAAACATCCAAACCTGGCTAAAGTTTGCAAAAACATTTGAAGTCTCCCAAAAGCCTGTGGGAAAATGTGTTATGGTCTGATGAAACCAAGGTTGAACTTTTTGGCCATAATTCCAAAAGATTTGTTTGGCGCAAAAACAACACTGCACATCACGAAAAGAACACCATACCCACAGTGAAACATGCTGGTGGAACTGGGACCATAGTCGAGGTAGAGGGGATTATGAACAGTTCCAAATACCAGTCAATATTGGCACAAAATCTTCAGGCTTCTGCTAGAAAGCTGAAGATAAAGAGGAACTTCATCTTTCAGAATGACAATGATCCAAAGCATACATCCAAATCAACAAAAGCATGGCTTCACCAGAAGAAGATTAAAGTTTTGGAATGGCCAAGCCAGAGCCCAGACCTGAATCCGTTCGCACATCTGTGGGGGGATCTGAAGTGGGCTGTGCACAGGAGATGCCCTCGCAATCTGACAAATTTGGAGCATTTTTGCAAAGAAGAGTGGACAAATATTTCCAAGTCAAGATGTGCCTTGCTGATACACTCGTACCCCACTGAGTGCTGTAATCAAAAGGTAATGAAAATGTGCTTCAAGAAAGTATTAGTAAAAGGGTTTGCAGACTTATGCAGCCACATCATCCATCCATCCATCCATCCATCTTCTACCGCTTATCCGGGGCCGGGTCGCGGAGGCAGCAGTCTAAGCAGGGACGACCAGACCTCCCTCTCCCCAGACTCTTCCTCCAGCTCTTCCGGGGGAATACCGAGGCGTTCCCAGGCCAGCCGAGAGACACAGTCCCTCCAGCGTGTCCTAGGTCTTCCCCGGGGCCTCCTCCCGGTTGGACATGCCCGGAACACCTCCCCAGGGAGGCGTCCAGGAGGTGTCCGGGACAGATGCCCGAGCCACCTCAGCTGACTCCTCTCGATGTGGAGGAGCAGCGGCTCTACTCTGAGCTCCTCCCGAGTGGCCGAGCTCCTCACCCTATCTCTAAGGGAGCGCCCAGGCACCCTGCGGGGGAAACTCATTTCGGCCGCCTGTATCCGTGATCTTGCCCTTTCGGTCACGACCCAAAGCTCATGACCATAGGTGAGGGTAGGAACGTAGATCGACCGGCCTTGCAGCTCAGCTCCTTCTTTACCACAATGGTAAAATGATATCGACCGCATCACTGCAGAGGATACACCGATCCGCCTGTCGACCTCTGGTTAGCACAGCCACAGTCTAACTGCACCTGTGTGTTACTGGCTGAGCCTTCCCCTTTAAGGAAGGTGGCCATGTGGGTAACCAGCGGTGTTCTTGTAAAAGGGAGCCTTTCCCTAATGCTACTTTAGTCAGCCATAAAGTGTGTAGATGATAATGTTACTAGGGCGTCTTCTTGTACTCTTCACCGCAGAGTTGGTCCAGACTGTGAACAGCAAGCTAGTTAGCAGCTTTGAATCAGGCTAAAGTCAATTAAAATAGCCTAAAACATCGAGGACTCCCAAACACGTTTCTTGGAGCTGCAAAGCTGGAACCATGGGTAGAGTAACTAGAGCGATCAGGTGATTGAAATGATCATACATGCTGTCCCAGATTACCATGAATGTCTATGGAAAAAAGTTTTGTCCATACAGAACACGGTGAGCTATGCTTTGTACAAATATGAGTTTAATTTCTTCACATAAAGAACCGTTCTTGTTAGCAGAGTCTCTACTCTTTCTTATCAAAATCAGCATGTTGAAATTAACTTTGCATTCTTATTATAACATTAATTAAACATGGTATGGTATATCAATTAATGGATACTTTCTCAACTACTGGGCCCATGAGTGGGCCGTGAGCTCCCTTTAGTGGGCCATGAGATGTTTTCAAGTTGAAGCTAGTGGGCCGCTCACGTCATCAATCTGAGATGCTCAATTTGTTGACAGCCAAGCTAAGCTAAGCGGTAGGCTGTGTCCGTGTCCGATCCGTACCGTACCGGCTGCCCGATCCGTTCTGCATGTGCACAAAAGTGGTCCTGTCAGTCAGCCGAGGTTACCGCAAATGGTGCCTAGTCAAACGTACTTGTGATGAAATGGTTTTTAAGCATTAGAAATGTAATGGTTATATTATCGGATATTCCGTACTTAATTTGTAATTATTAAAAAGAAAACAAGTTCTGTTTTTTTTTTTAGTTTAGTATTCATTCAATATAGTATATGAAAAATACATGTTCCAGATAGTATGTCATTATGACTTCTTTTTAGTATTTTTGAACAGGCGAATTTATGGCAACCTTCTTTGACTGCCAGGACCTATATTATACTATAAATTAGATTATTAGAATAGAATAGAGTATCCAAAATAATTTGTATTATTATTATTAATGTTTTAATGGGCCCTGGCCCATTACAAGTATGAATAGCTGGGTAGAAAAGGTTGAGTACCACTGAATTAATCTGACTCACATCGGTGTAAAACAAGAAGGATCTGTCCACTACCTTTACTGAGTTCACCGCATGGTGTGATTTTGGCTCCATGGTATGGGATGTCCAGGCCAGTTGTAAAATAGGGAATTCTCACTTAATGTCATCCCTTTGATGTCTTAGATGTCAGTCGAGAGATTGTCATTCAACTTTCCATTTGTGACATCGAGTTCGGCAAAGAGCGTGAGACGGAGGAAGTTACTGGGGAAAAGTTATCTCTGTTCTCTGGACAGGTCTTTTTTAATGACTTTAAGTGAAGTCTTATTGTTTTTATCAGTCAGGATACAAAATGTTCATCCAAACCTATGTCGATCATGTTACACAACGTAAAAGCCCCGCCAACTGGCAGACGTTTCTGTCCTTACAGCCACACACATTTCACTCACACACACTGAAAGGAAAGGGACCCGCAAACACACAAACTGAACAGCATTTAAGGACAATGAAAACACTCTCAAACATAAACACCAAATGTGTTACATAGATGCAAAATGCCTTGTTCACAGCAGTCTTTCTCTGGCACGTCTTTATTTCTTCTATCTGTTCCTTCCTCTGAGCTCCCCCCCTCATTCTCTTCTTGAGTCTGTTTCCCAGCTTGTCCTTTTCTTTTTCCCTCTCACCTCCTGTCTCTCTCTCTGTTTTCTCTGGCTTTCTCTGAAGCGTTGCCAGCAGCCAGACTGTGATCTAGGATCTGTTTCTGCCACCCACACAGACGGCGCAGCTTTTATATGCAAATTAATTATTAAAAACAACTCATTATCACTTTAAGCAGTTTGGTGCAGATGGAGAAAGAAGAGAGGGCGGGCTACAGTAACCCTGAGCTATAGCTTGTGTGCGTGTGTGCTGGAATTTGTTGGTTTGGCTTAATTTGTTGAGCACTTATAGAAAAGAAACAGTTTGTGTCTCTGCATGCCTCTTCACTGTAGTTACATCATCGTACTGTACTGCATTTATTTACCAGGATGTTTGGATGATATTGGCATTTAGTTGAAAACTGCATACGGTCAGGTTCAGTACTCTAACATGATGGATGCAGAATGATGCAATTGGATTGCATGCAGTATTTGTTGTAGACACGATCATTCCTGTTCTCGTTGTCCAAGAAAAATGCATTTAACACGAATTGACGCTAATGACACATTTTGACTGCATTTCACATGTTTCACCATAATTGTTATCCTCGTGGGTTCTAGCGTCGGGCTGGGTAGCAAGCTGTAACCCTTTACCAGTTTAGTTGTGTGAAATGCACTGACCTTTGAAAATGGACAAGTACTGGAAGATGGCACCTGCTTGATCAAATTCTTCGTCTTGTGTCCTTACATGAGATGTTGCCACATTTAAAGCACAATTTGAATGGACTTCTACTGTACTTTACACAGACTGGCCTCCTGTATTGAGATAACACTGAACACTTGCACATTTGAGAAGTTTGGCTTACAGGATAAAAGCAAGATTTTGATCAAATAAGCCACATAAGCCAACTTTCGTAACTTTTTGTGAACAGCCACCGTGGCCACAAGGTGCAATCATTGGCATGTTGAGTTTCACTTAGTTTCCCAAGATTCTCTTGAGTCTGTTGCTTTAAACCTGCACTGAAGTGTTTTTTTTGTTGTCCATTTGGGGGAAGAGCAACACGCTGTGAACACGCAGATACGAAGTGTCATCATTCCTTTGGAGTCGTGTTGTTGTCCACCTGACTAATGTTAAGTCCAATATTCACTTGCGTTTCAGCTCTGTGTTTAGCCTCCACCAGCTCCTGAGAAAAAAAATATCTGGCTCTTTAGCTGCTCAGTGCTCTGCTATGTTCATCAGCTAGTCGCCAACTTTGTATACCATCTGTTTGGTGCCGGGCAGGCAGTGAACAGTTGGTTTATCAAAGCCTTTTTCGCTGAAAACAGCTACCTGCTGCTGCTGGAAAGAATGTTGACGACCGCAGTCAATATGAACCGAAACAGTGAAGTTGCAAGCCGTAAAACCAAAACCATAAGCTAAAAGATGCTAAAGAGTTCTGTAGGACTGGAAGGAACTGCAGAGTTGGTCATAATTCTCCGCGGGTTCATCACTGAGTGACTCCTTTCACATTACACATAGTCATTAACCCATTGGTAATGTAAAAATATTAATTAATTCAGCTTTAAAAACTTGCAGTGAGTGAGTGAGTGAGTGCAATGGCACCACAAGCAGGACACTACAAACAGGTTTTCTGCTTTCCCTGTTTCTTGTTTTACTTTTGTGATAAAACCATGAATTGTTTGTGTGACATGCTATAAATGTGTGTAACATTAACACAAATAGACTCAGAAATGTCAGTTACGCAGCAATATCCAAAATGTACTTAGTTGTTAGCCACCATAAGATTCCCGTCATACCGACCAAGTAAGGTTGATAGGTTTCAACAGCAAAACCCCTTCATGTCAATTCACCTGTGTTCAACTGATGAATGGGGTTTCATTCGTTGTCAATTCAACTGTTCTTTTTCAACAGGAGATATTTGTATTTCTTCTTTCTAAAGTCACATTTTTCATTAAAATGCCAGTGAGAATTTGAAAAGGCCGTTGTTTCGGAAGGAATACTCAAGCTAGGGTGTTTTATTGGCACTGATATGGAAAAGTTTCAAATGACACTCAGCCCTCTTCCCGGGATGGTCCAGATACTGCGTTTGGACATTTTAGGATTTCAATTCTCAAACAGTTCTGCAGACAAAACATATTTGTATCCTCAAACCAAATGTGTGGCATTCAGAAAGCCTTACTGACGCAGACCTGGACTGCAACTTCTATTGCATATAAGACTTTGAAGTGCTGGATATTTATTTGTTGGCGTGTGTGTGTGTGTGTGTGTGAAACCAATGGAGAGGAAGTGTTCTTTTTTAATGGACAGCTTGCAGTACTTGATGTCCATCCACTCCATTTCCATTGCCCATGCAGCATAAGCTCATTGTTCTGCCATGAGTGAATTAGTAGGTGTGTGTGTGTGTGTGTGTGTGTGTGTGTATCAGTATGGACCACACATTATTTTAATGTTACTGGAATCAACAAGACATCATAGTGCATCTTGCAAACCTTCTGTGATGACCCAGTGATTGGCCTAGAACTGTCACGAGCGAGCAGCACAGTCACCCCGGAGGAAGACTTTGCTGATTTTCAACCTTATTTGCCTGCGTTAGTCATAGGGAGGTCCTGTCTGCTGTGTGCACACTACTTGGCAGTGTTATGTGTGTTCCTGCAGCCAGCTGTGGCAGCCAACTTCGCTTCCGCCATCCACTGACATATTGTCTTCTGGCATCAGTGGATGGCAAAGGAGCTACAGGGAGTGTGGCTGAAGTCACTTCTGTTTCTTGTTTAACGGGAGAGTACAGCTTTCTACAGCAACTTCAATGGCACCGAGGAACGGGTAAATTGGGCCGCACGGACCAGCACGCTGCTGTTATCAGTTCTCATTCTGTTTCAATCTGATGGGGCGTTCACACCTGACGCGAGTGACATATTGCGCATTTTTTTAATTTATCAAGTGTATAGTTTTTCTTGCTGACCCTTATTGTTATTCAAGTATATCCAATTCTGTACGAAATCCTCTATAATGGATGCATTTGAGATTTCAAGCATATTTGTGAGTTTGTCATTCAGTTGACCATGACTCGATATTCTTTTAGAGCACTGTGGAATTATACAACAGTTTTAACATCTGAAACTATCCCTTAGCCGCCGTAATGCTTTTTTTTTTATTAGTCTCTCTGTAACTGTAACTGTTTATAACACTTTACTTCAAGTGTCCTCTGTGAAAAATACAAATGAAGCTGCTGAAGGTCTACCCAGCGGACAAGCTTCAGTTAAGACGTTAACCATCTTTCTGTCTCACTTTCAGAAGTCGCCATAGCAGACAGCCAGACACTTCTATCTCCAAGTCCTAATATCTATTTAACCTCCGTTCATCCTCTTTCACCCGGCTCGCACTACTCCTCTTATCTGTCCATTCTTTATCAGCCTGCCTCCTCCCGTCTGTATTCCTTTCACTCCTCCCTCTTACCCTCCAGCCTTTTTACTCTTTATCTTCATCATCAGCCCATTTGTGACTGTTTAGTGCTGTGTCGACATCTCCGGCAGCATCAAAGTCGGACGGGGGGGCCTGAAAGACGTCAACAGAATGAGTGAGGGGGATAGAAAATTCTCTGTTGCGCGCTTTCCACCACCACAGGCAACAAGAGCAAGTGGTCGTTTGATGCCTTAACAGTTGAGGAGGGAGGGAGCAGGATGGAAATGGAGAAAACATTCTGTGGTGGTTTAGAGAGCAAAGGAGGTGGGGAGGAAGGCGAGGAGGGGTGGGTTGATGTTAATGATGTCACCCCTTTTCTGCGAATTTCTGCTTTGTGTATTTCATCAGCAGTCCAAAATGGGACTCTCGTACGATCCCATTACAGATTTGCATTCGCTTAGCTTAATTTAAGAATCTGACAGACATAAACGCAACACAGTCCACTGCTAAAACTCTGTAGCCTGGTTCCAGACCCCTGAATCGACTCCCACACTGCCACTTTTTTTAAGCGATTGAAATATAATGAAGTGAAAACCAAATTCGGTCTGAATATCGGGCTCGAAATACTGGGACTTTGGCAACAATGTGGATGAACCACAGAAATATTAGATCATGTCTCCATGATGAGTTATTCAGGTGTGTTTGGACTCAACGGCAGTATAAGTTGATTCATGGACGTTGGCGTGAGTGGTGCGTTCTGTGATCAGGGATTTTCCAGGCAGCCGGTGGCTTAAGAGACAACAATGAGCAGCAAATGAAATCAGCAAAAAACTGACAAAAACCCAACAAAACTCATAGAAAACAGTTAAACCATCCGTGGAACTATCTGAACTACTGGAGACGTGTAGTTCTTTGATTGGTATACTTTGTTTTTATTAAAAGGAACTGTCCTTTCTCTGCAGAGTTAAAGTAAAACTTCAGTTCATTGCTACTTGGGGTTAGCAGCTTGTAGCTCTGGCCATCGGTTTTATCGGTTATGATAACATTGTGCTCATCAAAGTAAATGCTGACATCTGGAAATGCGGCGATGGCACTAAAAATAGGTTTAACGGGACAACAAGCCTGAGCGTTTAGTTAATCACATTGGCTTTTAACAAACCCCCATGTTAAACCCCCATGAAGATGGGCTCAGAATACAGACGCTTTGGGCCAATTTATCCCTGATTCCCCCCCTCCCGACAATCGGAGGAGAAATCTGGTCTGGGACCGTGATCGAAGACCGATTTTTGGCATTGCCCGATGATCTTAATAATATCCCGTACTGTGTGATGCGCCATTATTTTCCAGTCTTGCAGTGTGAGCATGTTTGAGATTGGATATGTGAAGATTCTCCGTAAGTGTGTGATGCAACTCGATATCAAAATCAGTTACATTTTAAAACTCCTGTAGCGTGAGCCCAGCTTGAATTGAATTTTGAATTATTAAATTACAATCCAAACTGTTGATTGTAAACCTCCATGACAGCTAACAGCCCGACTTTGACCTAGCATACTTCCATAGTTGTTCACACGCTTCCAGTTCTACCTAGAAATGAAAACGGCAGCTTATCTGGCAAAACTGTCGACCTGTCTACAACTTTGCAAATCATAGTTTTCCTTTTAAGCTACACTTTTTGGGTCAGAGTGTCCATGTGGGACTGCGTGACGTGAACACCCCAGTGTGGTATAAGTGGCGCCGTCGTCCACCCTGCTGTCTGCATCTGTGTCCATTTGGAAGTACATTAAGCTCTTCAAAAACACAGTTACCACTCGTCATCGAAGCGAACCAAGAGCCATAGTTGCATAATTATGTAGCTGGTGAAACCGCTGGTTTGTTTGTTTTGAATAATTGGGTTGCATAGTTGGATTTTTTCCATTTTCCACCAGTGTGTGGAAGTTACCCGTGAAGTTTTTCTTTCATAACTATCTTATCCACATTTGCGCGCGCATGGGGAGGGTCGAGCTCGCGGAGCAGAAATATGGATTTTTTTAGTACCAATGCCGATACTGATTTTTGTTTCATCAGCCTTACCGATGACCGATGTGGGCTGCCGTTTATTTTTGAGCCGATACTGCTTTTGCCCCCCTCAATTTAAATCATAAAAATAACACAATGATTACGATAACAAATGTTACAAGTTAAAAAAGGAACATTTATTGAGCTAAAAAAAACAATATTTAACAAATAGTAAAAACAGGTGAGGTAGAAAAAGTAAGAACAAGTGGATAAACAATATTTAACAAAAAGTAAAAGCAGGTTCAGTGCTCAAAATACTGAAAGTACATATTTAAGCATAAGTAAAATAATTAAATAACACTGAATAAAATAACACTATTGCACGCAGTAGTCTAGATCGAGAAGATTCCTGCACTCTGCTAGTGGGGGAGGGGCAGTGCACGGTCTGCACATCCACTGCAGAGCATCTCCAGCAACACAGAGCTGCCTGTGTGGACGCCTGTCCGTAAACAATGACAGGAAAAAAATATGGGCGAACGCAGCAGCCTACGCGTTAAAAGCGCAAATATCGGCCCGATATGTCGGCCGGCCAATATATCGGTCGATCCCTAGTGAGGAAGCTTTTCCGCTCGCGGATGCTGTTCTCTGCGCTCGAATCACGTGCACGCGCCTGGCTTGAGCCTAAATAAACGCCATAAAAATGGCAGTAATCGCTCCAGAAAGTGTTTTTCATTTTTTAATAATACATTTTGCGTGAACCAAGCTGGAGGAAGCGTAAGCCAGGCTTTCCACCATCTGCAAAAACAAAACATACTTTTTTTTCCCAAATTCTTTCTTGAGTCTCCTGAACACGAAAGTAGTCATATGCCGTGCACGGAAATTCTCTTTTCCTTACTTCTTCTCCTTTCTGCGTCTCCCGCCTGTCTCCATCCTTTTTGTTTCTCTGTCCATCGAGCTTGGCTCTGTACACTTTAACTGCAGTTATCTTTTGATCAGTTAATATAAAAAATGATAGGGTGAAAGGGTTCTCTCGTGGTGACGAACCCACAAATATGTATCGCTGAATTCTGCGATTCCTCTCAGCTTTTTGTTTTGCGCTCCCATCGACAGTGAGGCGCCGTATAGGGCAGCAAGGAACGATTCTTTTTTCATCGATTTATTCTAACGATTATTTCTCCGATTAGTCGAATGTCTAATTTATGATTTATTCTAAAGATTTCTTTTGTTATTGATTAATATAACAATTAATTTACCCAACATAAAGATGAAAAACTTCATTGACTTCAAAAACTTGATTATTCGCTAATTTTCTCTTAAAAACAAATGTAAGAATGTATGTACTGCACTGAAAGTACGTACTGCAGGGCATTATTAGGGCAAATATTATATTTGAAAGAATAAATTAATATATTACCCTATTTCTAGTAGGTTATTTCTTACGTTACCATTTTAATTCTACTTAATTCTCCTCCTCATTTTAGTGTTTACACGATATACGCAAATTTACATATTTCAGTAATGGATGACGCAGATTACGAAGACGAAACGCCCCTGCCCTACTGTATGCTATCAGCCCCACGCCAAAACAAAGTTAGCAATTAGCTTGGTGAACGTAGGGGAGCCTCTAGCGGAGGCCAGATATTTTACTCAGGAGCTGCTGGAAACAAAGGAAAAGTTAAACATTTTGAGAGTACGCTTATTTGTGTTCTTGCTGATGTTGGATGAGAAGACTGATACCACTCGCATATCTGTGTGTTTACCAGACGAAAACGTGCGTATATGTTACTGTTGTGTCCACGGCTGTTTTTGCTGCCCCGAGTGGCAAAATCCCCCCCAAACAGTTTGTTGTGTTCATTTAAATCTCTGCCACTTTGTAGTAAAGCAGATGCTACCACTGAGTGCACGAGCCACGCCGCGTTTAGCCTGTTAAACACCCCTGCCGTTCTTTCATTAGTCAGCCCACACGACACAGTTATTACAGGTTGAAGTGTTTCTCTTTAACATTAAATATTCATGAGTAAATAAGCAACAATCAAAGTGTGTGTGTGTGGGGGGGGGGGAATATCCTTAGGTATTATTTAGGAGTTGTAACGCTCAAAAGCTGTGTGGGAGTGGTTTGATCACAATTTATTATTTGTTTTTGTTTTCTACCTGTCTGACTCGTGATTCTTTTTCACCCTTTTCGCGTTCGTCTAACTGGCTAAATGGCTGTGGGGTCGCTGTCATCCTGTTTGATCACAGTTCCCGACGCTACAAAACACTTGGATGTGCAGAGAAATAAAAAAAAAAAAAAAAAGGTAATAATAAAAATAATAATAATAAAAGGCGTGTGAGAGCAACCAGCCACTGTTGCCGGGTAGACTGCAGGAGTTCAATTGAAGCCCGCGCTCAGTCTGTCTCGCAGGTCAATGACAGGTTAATAGAGGTCACCCCTGCACTCTATAACTGTGTGGGTTTGTGAGAGCTTATTTTGACACCATTCTTCCTGTGCAGCTGTGGGGCTGAATGTAACCTCGGCGCAGACTACCCTGCTGTAGCTGAGAAAATCCTCCTTCATTCCCTTCAATTAACCCCGCTCTCTCTCTGCTTCTGTTTCCTCCCCCCGCGATGCTCTTTCTCCTTACTCTGTTCTCCCTGTTCTTTCTTTCTGTCCGTCTTCTTCTTTTTTTGTCTAACCCCCTGGAATTCTGTGTCTTCCAGCAGAGGTCCTCTGAAGCTGCTCCCCCCTCCACCTCGCCGTCCCCGCAGGCTGACAGGAGCCGGCAGGAGGTGCAGATCTTCCCTGTGTTCCGTTTGTTTTACTGTGGGCGGGTTCTGTTGCCGTGCTGTGGTGTCGTCACTGTTTTGTCGTTGAAGCGGAAGGTCGGAACAGTCCACTAACGGCAGATTGTTTGACCGGGCTTATAGATCCCCCCCCCCCCCCCCCCCCCCCCCACCCCACACAACCAAAAACAAACACAAAAAAGAAAAGAAAAACAAAAAATCAAACCTTTCTTAATAAAAACAAATAATAAAAAAAAAAAACAAAAAAAGA
>CM022471.1:23638772-23685133 GCA_011952105.1 Coreoperca whiteheadi
CACCCCCCTAACGGCCGGTTTTTTTTCCTGGCTTTTAATACCCCCCCCCCCCCCCCCCCCCAACGCCGATACCCGATATTGGCAACGCTATTTGGGACGGTGCCTGACAGTCTTTCATTTTAGCCCCGCAGATTATTCAACCATATAAAATGGTGTTTTTTGACAGTGTAGGAGATGCTTTGCTGTCACTGGGCTGGGTTTATAGCTCTTGTTTGAAGGCTTTATTCAGACAGCAATGCAAAATAAGTCATAGTTAGATAAACGCTTGCTACAATGTCCAAGGAAGCAAGAGATCAGAAACATCTTCTACATTTGTTTTTGTCCTTTTCCTCAATGAATTTTAGACAATATTTACTAAACGATGCAAAATGAATGCTTTGTTCATTATGTTGCAACAGCCTAGAAGTGAATGTTTTTAGCCCATCCACAAGTCGGGCTAGGGTTCGACGACATTTCATCGAATCGTGGCCTAAATAAACGCCCTTCAAATCCCTTATTGAATCTAATTAGGTTTAGCTTTTAACATTTGCATGTAACTAAAGTTATAAATGACTCAGCTTGATGAATCAGCTTTAGATGGTGGAGAAGGCAGAAACGCTGCAACCTGAAAATGAGATGCTGATTAAAATGTATTGTCACAAATTGAAATAACAGGTGAAGCCTGCTGACTTTTACAGACCTTATTTTTTCACGCGCTCTTAATACAGGAGGCCCTGGTGCAGAACTAGTTAGCTGATAAGCTTAAAATATTGATAGACTCAGTGACACGACACAGTCAACTCAATCATTTCTGTAGATGGGACTCGTCCCTCTGTTGGTTGTGTGGAACTACACAGTTGGAGAGTGGGGTTTCTTTTCCCTCACGAACAGTCTTTGGTTGGGTCCAGACCGGCTTGCAGGGAGCACATTAACCCGGGAACGGCCGTCAATTTAATTTTAGCCCTCACAGATTTTCCTGTCGTTACCTAAAGCCACCAGTAATGTTCATTCTAGCTGGCAAAAGGGACGCTCGGTGCCAGCTGACAATGAGAAGCCTGCCACCTGCGTGTACTGAACATTACTCTGCCAAAAAACGAGTGAGGAGAGATAAAATGTTTGAGATAAGATGGCACTGGAGCTTAACAGATCCTGGTATTTTGCCAACCATGAACCAGATGTATAACACTATCCATAATACAGCCTAAGTAAAATGGCCCTCACCTGATTTAAAAAAATGTTTTAGTTGTTTTTGGGTTATTTTCTTGTGTTGTTGTTGTTGTTACCTGGGTCAAACAAGGTGAAATTATAAATCGGCCATGGTTAACGCTGTCCTTGGCCCTGTTTACGCACACACGCTGATATTCCCTGCACCAAGAGAAACGGCAGCAAGAGTAGGCCAGTGTTAAATGTGTTGGCATTCAGACCGGGGCTGTGTCTGAAATCACTCCCTTGTTCACTCATTCACCGTTCCCTATCAGTAGACACTCAACAGTTTGCTGGTTGCTTACGTATCCTCGTCGTAAAATGTACTGTGGCATCCATCAACTGCGACACATTGCATTGTGGGGTTGTTAGCAGAAAGTAGTGTACCTACCATGGACACTACGTTTATTGTTCCATTGCTGTAGTTTTTTTCCCTATATAGGGCATACATTTCACATTCAGAATTTGGAGAGCGAGTGGTTTTCGGACACAGCACTGGTGTTTGGAAGTGCGTTGCCAGTCTCTTCCAACCATAATCCTTTGCACCTGTGGGCCTCGGGGTCGGTGCTCCTTTGAGTTGCGCTGGCCATACAGGCGTGAAATGATTAAATAATAATTAGCTAGAAACACAGCTAACGCGATATGTTGAGGAGGACGACCCCAGCTGTAATTAGCTGTGTTTTATGAGTGATGATCAGATGGGAGTATAATAGCCTGCTAATGCTACGGGAGCAAATTGGCCAATTCTAGCCTCATTAGCTCATAGATAATAGAGTCAGAGACTTGTTGCCTGCCAGAGCCTCGAAGATAATATACTGAAACTTACTGATGGATTTGTCAACAAACAGTCAGTCAGTCTACCGCTTGTTCCCGTTGGGGGTCGCGGGTGACTGGAGCCTATCCCAGTGGCTTCGGGCCTTAGGCGGGGTACACCCTGGACAGTGGCCAACACATCGCAGGGCTGACACAGAGACAGACAGACACACAGACAACTCACTCTCTCATTCATCCACTAGGGACAATTTAGAGTCACCAATTAACCTAAACATGCATGTCTTTGGACGGTGGGAGGACCCGGAGGGAACCCACGGCAACACGGGGAGGACATGCAGACTCCGCCCACAGAGACCCCACTCCTTATTGGGAGGCGGGGGCGCTAACCGCTCTGCCACTGTGCTCCCGTGTCAACAAACATTTTGGCCTTTGGGCTGTAGACGGACAACCAAGATTGTCACTAACTTTCTACAGAATAGAGGCCAGGATCTGTAATACTGTTCATATGTAAATAGTGACAGCCTTGACATTTGACCCAGGTTTTATAATGTGCTGTTTGCTTTGACCTAAAGCATGCTTACAAACGATAGTGACTAGAGTAATGGTAAATGCACTGTGTTCATCCTGACTTGCCATGGTAAATGCAGGCGATTTCTGTAGTAAGCTGTTTAACCCGTTCTCAGGACTAATAACCAATCTCAGCATAAATATAAACACAGTGAAGTAATTGCATTGAGACTAGAGACAGAGGGAGACAGAGAGAAACAGACTGTTATTGTTACCATAACAGCTAGATTGTAGGCTTCACCCGCTAAGCTAAAGCTTTTCTCTTTGGCATCCTGACAGTCATTAGCTAAAGCCTGTTGGTGGCTGGCATCAGCACCGGCTCATTTACATATAACAAAGCAAAGAGAGAGCCATTAACCTGAAAACACTACATCAACTCTCCGTACGCTAATAATGTCTGCACATTAAAACTGCATTGTGAGTGCATTAAAATCACATTATGGAATGAGATCTAATTCAACCTGCTATGAGGTGCAGCAAATCTTTTACCATTAGGCCTCATGTTTCCTCCTAAAGAATATTATGACGGTTGTCGAATGGTGATTTAGTGAAGAAAAGTGCATGCTTAAGCAGTGTGATATGCTAATTATGGCATTGCAGGATAGGAACACATCAGTTTTCACTGTGATATATTGCAGAATTGACTTTCTGCATCTATACTGTTGAGTGTAGATACATAAAGACATTATAAAAGAATATACATTACCTTAATGTGTGTATGGGGTTTTTAGTAGATGCTATGGCACAGATTTATAGTACATGCAAATATGCCACTGTCGTACACCATCCTTTCTTTTTTTCTTCACAGAAGGAGCGTGAAAAGAAAAAAGTGGAGAAGAAGAAAGAGAAGGATGTTAATAGAGTGGAGGGACACAACAACTCAAAGGTACAAGTGGATGTTCACACGGAATCGATTTTACATGTAACCTGGAAATCAGGAATTTGTTTATGTTAACCTGGCATAGGTTGCAGTTGTAATCCTTGATTTGGCTTTAATGCTAAAATTGTGGAAGGTGGGGGAAAAAACAAAGTTTGGCTGCTACTTTCTCAGAAATACAACAGAAGAGCGACTGACGGATGCACTACAAGAGACTAATGTGTTAGTGAGGTAGCCTAACGCCAGAGTTTGTCACGAAGGTGGGTCTCTTCTAACCTGGCTAGATCGCCACGGTTACTTACGCTGCACACCTAACGTGCTCGGGAGGAGGTTATGTGCAGAGGTTTGGGTTTAAATCAGCATTCCTCTTTTGCCTTATGTGCAGCAACAGTGTTGCTTTTTGCTGTACTGTGTTTTTTCTGTTCTTCATAGCTCTCCATTCTAACAACCTGTTGCTCCTGCCTGAAGTAGGCGCCACGCGATTAGTCCATTTAGTGCGGAAGGAGAGTCAAATGACGCGTCAGACGCCCCCTTTTATGGGAACGCGCGAAGAGCCTGATGACGAAAATCTGGGTTAACAAAGGAAGCTGATAACCACAGTCGACACATTATCTCTGATTGGGGTTTTAGGCAAACAAAGCCTGGCCATGTCGAACTTGCTTCGTAGTCCACCCCTGTGGTGTATCTGTTTACAATGCAGCCAAACGAACTCCTTTTGTTTAAGTGAAAAATTCAGTCAATAATAATTGCAACCACAACCTTCTTTGATGCTGAAACCCAGCGTGAGTAGTTTCCCACACAACAGGTCGGAGTGAAGTTGCTGACCTTGCTGAGGAGCTGGCGGTGTGCAGCCTGTCATCTGCCGCTCTCGCTGTAGCTGCATACGTAGCCACACAGTTCCACGACGTGCTGCCATCATATGCCAGATGACGCGTTTTGAGTTAGTGCAGCTTTAAATGGTTGTGTTTTAGTAATGAGAGGATTAGGAATGAGTGAAAAGAATTGGTAATGGGTAAAGAGTCCGATTTGTGTCAGTTGATGGGACCGTCATGTCATTTACAGTCATTTATTTTGGAAAAATTCTTCTGAACTATGCATAGGAAGTACCCCGTGCAGTAGTACCGATACTCCGACTGGATTTTGGTAAATGCAATGCACTTAAATAGTGTTTTTCTACCTTGACGGACAAAGCGCTTTACAACTCGCCTCTCATTCACCCATTCACACACAACGCTAACGGCGACGGAGCTGCCATGCAAGGCGCTGGTCGGCCCATAGGGGGCAACGTGGCTTCGGCGTCTTTCCCAAGCACACTTCGACATCTGGACAGGAGGAGCGGGGCTCGAACCCCCAACGCTGTGATTACACGACCCGCTCCACCTCCTGAGCCACAGCCGCCTCAGGAGTCTAGAATCTCGGATTAAGTTGCGTCTTTTTTGTAACGATTTAACAAAAGTTAGTATGTTGCAAACGAATGTGCACGTCAACGTTAAGTCTAATTTGTTGAGGTTCTTGGCTTTCAGGAGCGGCAGAGATTTTTGCCCTTGGATTTCAGTGATGACGTGTGACAACGGAGAGGGCCTGTGCAGTCGCTCCACCTCTGTGGTGCGGCAACTGGATCCTCAAGGGAAACTCCTCATAAGCATTCATGTTGTTCACCGATGCGTCGGTTTTGCTCCATGCATCATCAGCAGGGATCATTTCTCATCCACGCACAGGGCTGTAAACCTGCGAGCCAGATTTCCAAAAACTATGAACGTGAAAGTGTGTGTTGGTTACTGTAACTCGAACCTCAGCCGCATCAGACAAGTTAGCCGTTTCCAACATATCGGTCATAATTGTTACTCTCTTCTTCCTGACTTTCAAAAATGTGTCGTGTCACTCAGTGTTATAAGTGAAGCCCTTGCTGCTGGCAGATTTAGCTAAAAATAGCTTTTTCTTAAATGTAGATAGACAGTTAACGCTCACTGCACCAGAGAAAGATGACCCATAATCATGAAAGACAGCTTGCACAACGTTGTGATTCAATATAAAATCTGGAAATTGGTGGAAAGATAAATGAAAGACAAAATGACTGCTGTTAGCGGGGATAAGCGTTTTGAAGTAAATGACTAATGAGTTTTCACTCGAATGTAATTCCAGCTCAGTCCATCGTCAGAATGAGCTGCAATTACTGACGTCTGGACGTGTGTGTGTGTGATGTGAATGTATTTTCTGTGGAAGACAGAATGCGTGTGAGTTGCTGTGCATTGGCCTTTGCTTTTAGCTAGTATGTGTGTGGATGTCAGGGCTGTGATAAGTGTTCATGCATAACTATACTGTGTGTGTGTGTGTGTGTGTGCGTGTGCTTGTATTTGTGAAAGAGAGAGGGAAGCACTGAAGGCGTGAATGTGTGTGTTTCTGGGTCATGGTAAGTAAATTCAGAGCATTTCCATGACCGACGAAGCGGTGAGGGAATAATGTAGCTCTCAGCAGTGTGAGTACTGTTGTGTGTGTGTGTGTGTGTGTGTGTGTGTGGAAATGAAATGAAGGCTATGGGCAACTGTACCCACAGAGAGTGAAATGTAACACAGGGGTCTGTACTCTGTAGCATTAACATTTCTTACTCTGCCTCGATCAGCTCATAAATTGCACTCTATAGCCTTATATTACCCATGACAATATATTTTCTCATTCCTATTCAATTGCAATATTTCTTTCCTGACGTGTTTTTGTATAAATTTTAGCCTTCCACCTATTTCCCACACACTCAAGAACAGACTGACGTATCTGTTTGCACCTCATTTCAGACATTTTAGTCATATTCACATAATTAGCAGCAACTACACCTCTCTACTTTACATAATGTATATGCATTCAAGAGAGGATTGCACATATAACAAGGATTTGATAATTGTGGTTGCCAATGCGTTGCTGGATTTACTAAGGGTCACACACAGGGATGTCCTGAGGAAGGTTTTTTGGCGCCGATCCGAGTCCTTTAATACTGAGTATCTGCCAATACCGAGTCCTATCCAGTACTTACTTACAGAGGATAAGCAATGTTGATTAAATTTGTATCTGACACATTGACATAACAGCTGTACCCTACTGACTTTGGCTACACTTTATTTTTTTACGAGTGACTTAATCCAAACGCTCCTCCACTGGGGCCGTTGATTCCTGTGAAAGCTGCTCTGTGGCGCATGAAGCCAAAGAAGTTCGACTTCCGGGTATAATATTACCTGGATGTTCCGCATCGCGTGGCCCTATTGACGCTCCTAGAGCAAGTGACTCTCCAAATGCTACTGGGCCGAATCGATCAAATTCGGATAGTGAAGCTAGCCATTTCGCGGGGGTTATAGCTACTATGTCAAAGTGGCTTCAAAGCTCAAGGCTGTGTCCCAATTCACTCCCAACTCATTATATACTCACCTACAGTATATAGTGAGATCGCCATTTTTTAGTGCTGTCCGAATGTGTTGTGGGAATTATTCTAGCCTATATGGTGGACTCAAAGCATCCCAGAATGCATCGTGAAAAGTAGTCTGCTAGTAGATGGTAACCAAGTAGGTATGTAACATCATGACATCGATGACGTGATTAACACAGAGAAATTGACGCGAGTAGTGCCCAAATCGGGCTTTTTTTCATTTTGCCGATGATCTCCCTATATAGCCTTCTACATAGAACTCCCTAGATAGTGAGTAGGGGGTAGATGACACAGCCCAAGTTTGTATGACTGCAGACCGCAGACCTTTAGAGGGCGTGGGAACTGTCAATCATTTTTTTTAATTTGGCTAATCAGAGGCTTACAATCCACTGTCAATCGAAAGCTAATTTCACCAGAGCCCCGCCTGAACCAGTTGTCACTCAGTTTTTAATTCAGCTGATCACTTCACAGTAGTATAAGGGGGGGGGGGGCACACAAACAACTCACGCTCCATATGCTCCATATATACGACAAATATGTGGAATAAGTACGTAATTCAAAAAAGCCGATCACAAACCGAACTGTCACTATTTCTAATAAATCGAGTGGGTGGGCAGTTTTGATATTTAAGGGGGGGGGGGGAATTGAAACTCCAGGAGAACGGCGGGGAGAGTGGCAGGAAAATCAAAAGGGTTGTCAAGCATGGGATGCACATTTCCTCATTTATCACAATCAGAGCATTTAAATCCTATATAATATATCATTTTCTATCGTTTATAATAGATTACCAGTGTGTTTTCTTGCCAGATTCGCTCCCGGCTCACGGAAAAAAAATTGATCAGACGGCGAAACCAACCCTTCACATTGTGAGCCGTTCTGAACAGCCCAGTTGGTTAACAAGGTCGTCGAAAGAAAGCCTCCTGTACGTCTCCGGCGTTAACACTGTTAAACAAGTAATGTTTCCCATGGTCACTATCTTATTTTAGAGTGTAAGCACGCACATTTTTGCAAATTAGCACTAAATACAAAGTACGGCTGAGGCTGTATTGGACAAACATGGACTTTGGACAACATGTAGCTGATGAGCTGACAAGTTGTCCAGACTTCTACCCACCTCCTAATCACCACTCTCACAATCGGGAGGCTCGGTAATAACGCCTGCCCTCTGAACGTCAACTAATGTTACCAATTCAATCACCTCCTGAACGGTGAATCTTTTTCGAGCCGGGCCTACTGCAACAAACCAGATATGTGAATGAAGATACACCTGCACCAAGCGTCTGGCTTTGGGCTTTCTTTCTTTCTTTCTGATTATTTAATCAGAATACAGCCATACCCATAAAGCCCATAGAAATGCATGGAAACTCACAAAGTCATGGAGCTACATTTCTCATAATTTTTTTAATAATTAATTCTTACTTTAGTCTACCTGTTCATTAAGTGCACACATTTATTTTTTTTTTAACATGTGACCATAGGAACCTGCATTACCAGTAGTGCTTTGGTGAAACATGATAAAATGAGTAACCCCGTGTGACTAACGACAAAATATAGAATGATACAGAAATGGCTGCATCTCAAAAACTGCAAGGAGTTATATCAAATGCTTGGTACCATTGGATTCAAAGCATCTGTAAATCTGATATTTAGCTAGTAAAATGAACGTTGAACTTATTTTGTGGGGGTTTTATTTGTGTGTTGTCGAGGTAGGCCGCAGCCTCTCCTCTCTCCGAGTTGGTTGATGAGAAGAGATTCACCAGAGACCTTTTAAAATTCACACAAGTTTATTTCACAGCATAGCAAGTACAGATAAATCCGGAGGCACAACGCAAACATCTCAGGCTTCTGTTCCTCGTTATCTCAGCATGCCTGTGTTCACTTCGGCCTTGGTCTAATCCTTCTCCCACTTCCTCTTATCTTAACCCTCAGTTTGTTGCAGCACAGCTACCGGCATGCGATGTGGCAGGAGTCAGACAGTTACAGAGACACATATCTTAAACACGGGTTGTCCACAATATAAGCGATTAATCATAACCACACCGCTCAAGTTTCCATATCCACAGTGTTTTTAAAAAAAAAAACAACCCACTTTGTCTACCTATTAAGACATGATAAATATGTGAAATCAAAACTTATGATTTTGTCATGTGTAGAGCCACATGTTTGACAGTTTCCACAGCAAATTTTAGTGTTACACATTGATGTATGTGTGTGTTTGTGTTCGTGATTCATGTATGTTTGCATGTTTCAAGAATTAATGACTTTGCGTGTGTGTGTGTGTGTGTGTGTGTGTGTGTGTGTGCTGGCAGAACTATGTGTTCACCTCCTTTCGTTCCTCCTCATCAGCTGAGCTTCTGCTGCTGATGAGCTCCAGTGTCAAGGAGATATTTGAGGACATTCCTGGTGTTTGTATTTGAGAGAGACAGAGTGTGTGTGTGTGTGTGTGTGTGTGTGTGTGTGTGTGAGAGAGAGAGAGCGAGAGACCTGTTAGTCTAAGTGAGTGCTGACGTGCTAAAAGCTCCAGTATAGCAGGAAACATGCTGACAGCCATGTTTCTCTCTGTTTCTCTCTCTTCCACCCTCTTTCTTCTCACTCTTTTTCCTTGTCTCTCACTCACTTTGTCCTTTATCTCCTCGTCTCACTCTTTCTCCTCCTGTTCTTACTCTCTGTCCTTCATAGAGATGCGTAGTGATCATCCACTGACTGACTTCCTGCTTTCTGTAAGAGTGAGCAATTCATTGACTGTAGCAGCTACTGTACAAGGTACTGAGCCACTAAATGCTAACGGACTTTTTTATACACGGGATTACATCAAATGTAGAGCATCCCGTCATGGACCTGGTTGTCACCCTCCCCTGGATGTGTCCTAATGCCCCTGGATTAGCTGCGGAGGCTTTTTACCGGCACAGCACCGGCGCTGGTCTGACGTACTCCGCCGCAGAGGCAAATCCAGCAAGAAGTCAAATAAGAGAGCATCAACGCTCACTCCATCACCTGAACTCCCTTTGCAAAACAGATGGGATCCACTGACTCTGAACAAAATGTGTAATAATACAGGAAAGCCAATCGCACCACTAGCATTAAGGCTATCAAAACCCCTAAAAATAGCCCCAAAACCACTGCTAGGCCGCGGTCCAGAAGAAACATTGCTAACTCCACACCTGATTAGAAGGGCAAAGACTGAAAATCTAACTGGTTGACACATCCGTCAGGGAGCTAACATGGCTGTTGCCAGTTCTCCTCTTTACTCATCCAAGTAATATGAGGATTATTATTCACGCTGGGTCTTTTGACGTTATGGAAAAGAAAACTGGCTCCGAGATCCCGAACAAATGCTTTTGCCTGCTACTGGAGAATCGGAGCAACTGTCTTCAACATGTATTGATTTCAGACCCCATTACAACTTTTGGGAAATGAATCAAATCTTATAGCAGCCTCCTTGACCTGAACACATGTCTGGCATCGGCGGCCTCGCCCATGGGATACATTTTTTATTTTATTTTTTTCAAGATAATTTTTTGGGCTTTTTGCCTTTTTATTTGATAGGAACATCTGAAGAGAGACAGGAAATGTGGGACAGAGAGCACAATGTATGTCTCCATAGTTATGCGGATGACACGCACCTGTCCACCTCTGCTGAACCAAATGCTGCTGCATTTCTTTCTTCAAGTTAAATGAGGACAAAACTGAAACAGATCAGAGAAATGCCATTTATATATCTGTGGAAATTGACTCCCTGGATTAAATCTAAGGTTATAAAACTCTGCAGCTCGGCCATTAACCAGAACCAGGAGGAGAGAGCACATGAGTCTAGTTGTAGCTGCTCTCCACTGGCTTCCTGTAACATTTAGAATTGATTTTAAGGTCCTCCAGCTTATATACAAAGCCCTTAATGGGCTAGGACCAAGATGCATTTCTTCCTCCCCTGTTCACTGCTGGCCTTCTAGAACAAGTGCGATCATCGGCTGCTGGTTTCCTGGAGGTTCCCAGAAAGAGCCAAAAGAAAATCGGGATGCAGCCTTTGTCAGTTACGCCCCAAAGCTACGGAACATACTACCTATAGATATCAGGGAAGCCAGCTCGCTCCATATTTTTAAAAGAAAACTGAAAACATTTCCCTTTAGTTTTGCCTTTAACTACCTGTGACTACCTGGAAACTCCTTTTGCGCTTTGCTTTGCACTTATGCCCTGCTGCACTTCTTTTAAAATGCTGTATTTTACTTGATTTTATGCATTCTATTCTTTATTTTTATTATCCTTCAGTGGGTTTTATTTTCCATGTTATGCTACGTATTCTATATATTCTATTTTCATCTTATTTTCATTATCAAGTGAGTATTATTTCCCATCTTATTTTACATTAATCATGGCATTCTATCCCTGTTTTTATGTTCATTCTATGTCTATTTTCATATTTTCTTGTCATTTCTTTATTGTAAAGCGCTTTGGGCTGCATTTGTTGTATGTAGGGTGCTATACAAATACATTTATTATTATTACCTTTCACTCTGCTGTGTGCCTTTTCCCTCTCAAACAAAGACATACTGTATCATCTTGACCTGATCCTACAAGGCCTCTTCCATCTTTGCATGCAGATGATATACTGATTAGATATCTGTAGAGGAGGTACTCACTCACAGACACACACAATGATTTCAGGATGGAGCGGTCCAAGCTTTAATCAGCAGAAATGTTTCCTCTCCTCTCACTTCCCTTCATTTCCTTTCTTCTTCAAAGAGGTTTACACAAGCAGCACTTTAGCTTTTCTTTGCTTTCATTAAAATTCAGAGTGCAAAATACGGTGAATGCACCAGCTACTGAACTAATTTTACAGATGTAAGTCTGAGGGAGGCTACAGTAAGTATGGATTTTTCAGGGCTGATTCTAGCATTGTTTGATTGCAGCTGCCAAGAGACAATATTTTTGTGCTGATCTTCCTTTTTTTTTTGTTTTAAATTATACTGATTAAAGATAATGAAACATGCATTAGTGTATGTGTATTAAATGCGATGAAATTAGAATCAATTCAGGTTAGGGATTCCTGCACGCAGACATTATAATATTAATAGGTCCAGTTACAGTTACTATCTATCTAATCTATGATTATTGATTAATACGTATTGTTGTATTGTTATCAAACCACACTGCCTGTGTTTTAAATGGGTACTCCCGCAATTTCATATTACACTTCCATATAGTTGAGGCACATTAAAAAAACAACGGTCGCGATATCCTAACTTTTAGTCCACAGCAAGAGGCTAGTCCAAGCTGGAACCTAGTTTTGCATTAATGCAAGCAGAAGCATCTTTTTCTTTTATTAGATCCTCCGCTCCTGGTTGTTGCCCACGTCTTTCAAATCCGACGCCGCCATTCTGTAACACAGGCTTTCTGCTCTGTTTTGCTCAGATTTGAAGTCTGAAATCCAATCCGACATAACACTGATTTCATCATCAGGTTTATTTTCTCAAAATTGACAAAGCTCTTCCAGAGCTGTAGAGGACATTACAGAATCCCGTTACTACTTTCACTCTTTTCTTACATTTTATACATGAATCTATTAATCACTTAATGGAGAGAATCAAAGCCCAATCACAAGTGATGCACCCCTACTTTCATTTGTATTCTGCCTAATTAAGTATACATACAATATAACCGAGAGTTAATTCAAATGTGCAGTTCTTGAAGTATGTGGAATTGCAGAGGTATTATTCATAGCATACCATTTGCCCTTATAAATACTTTAAAAATAAATGTTGTTGCTGTTGCTGTAGGGTTTTAATTCAGAAAATGATTGAAGCATTCATTATTTCCCTGCAGTTTCTGCGGCAGGGTTGGTAGGGGGTTATTTGGGTTTTGATTGCCCATCGATTTCTGTTTTGATTACAATTTAATTTGAGTTTTGTCGCAACTCGTGTTTGGATAATTGAGTAGTAACATTTGGGTGTGTACTATTGTGTGTTATTTGAGGACAACGGAATAATAATTCCTGCACGTCTCCTCCGGGTCTGCAGGCCACAATTCTCCTCAGGGCCCAGGACCGCCAACCCAATCTCGAGCCGCACAGAACCTTGTCGAAGGCCGACATCCAGCATTCTAACGTGTCAAAGTTAGAACTGAATGAACTGTGAGTTTGTCAAACTCTGAAAGCCGTCGCGGCTACAGAACACCCAGCCTTCCGCGAGAGGCTGACTCATGCCGAGTCGCAGCGCGGGACCGGCAATGCCCGAAGAGGCCCGAGCTCTTGGGAGCTTCACAAGAGGAATCTCTGGACGAAATGTTATATTTGGGTTGATGATAATGGGTTACTAACAAGTAATTTAGTGCGAGGTCAGGAATAGAGTCTTCCTTAAATATAATCATAATATGGAATTGCAAAAAATATTTTGCAAGTGGTTTCCAAAACCTTCTCTCAGTTGCTGAACGGCGCAAAAAGGGTGATTTTCACTGGTCAATGCCAAAATTATTTACTTATCTAATTACACTGGTCCTCAATCATTTATCAATCATTCATCACTGTATTCATAACATCCATGGCCCCATTTATCCATTCTTTTGTGTGTAGTAGTTACGTAGATTTCCTACAGGTGATCTGCCTGGGGTCTGTTTGTGAGGAAGACCAGTATCCAATTACAATTGAGTGTGGTACTCAAGCCCAGGGTGCTAAGATTTCCAATCCGTTTCATTGGGGAGATTGTGTTGAATGCTGAGCTGAAATCAAAAAACAACATGTAGGTGTATTTGTTCTCAAGGTGTGTGAAGACTGAGTGGGGGTCAGTGGAGAGGGCATCCTCTGTGGATCTGTTGGTTCTGAAAGCAAACTGGTGAGGGTCCAAGCTGGCTGGGATGTTGTTATTTATGTGCTGGAGAACCAGATTCTCAAAGCACTTCACCAGAATGGGGGCGAGAGCCACAGGGGGGGGTGGTTATTAAAGTAGACACTGCAGTCTTTTGAGGTACAGGGGTGACGGTGGCTTTCTGGGAACGAGCTCCTGTGACAGAGACACGTTAAAGTCGGTAATAATATCAACTAGCTGACTGGCACATAGTCTTAGTACACGACCACGGATGTAATCAGGCCCAGCAGCTTTACTCGTATTCACTCTCAGCTGCATTCTTCTCACATCCGCCTTGGCCGGTCTACTGGAGGCGGAGTACAGCTGACTCTGACAGATCAAAAGGAGCGTAGCGTGTTTAGCTCATCTGGTAGCGTGGCCTCACACCTGATGGGGGCGCTCCTGCTTTTGTAGCCTGTGGTGTTTTTGATCGCCTGCCACATATCTTTGGTGTGGTCGGTGGTGAGGTCTCTCTCCGGCCGTTTCTTGATGCCAGCTTTGAGTCTTGCTCTGGCGGTGTTGTATTCTTCCTTGTCTCCTGAACGAAAAGCAGCTTTTTTTTGGCTCCGAGTAGAGCACTCGCCTCCCCATTCATCCAGGCTTTGTGGTTGGGGAATGATTTTATTGTCTTTGTGATCACCACATCATCATAACATTTGATGTTTGATGTGACTGATTACAGTAGGGTCTGCCTTATGTTTCTGTGGTCTGTCTGTCCATACAGCAGGCTTCAGCATTAAGAAACTGAATAAAATAAAGAAAGCCTAGATGCTGTTTTGGATGCTCTTGGATTTACTGCATCTTAAACATTTCCTACAGAAAGTAGTGCTAATGAGGCCATGTTACACCCACAGCACAGTGGGCTATACAGTTATAATGATCAGCAAAACTACATAGCACATTGCTCTTAGGAAGGCTATATTTGCTGAAACATGTTGATTTTTATAATTGATGCTGTCTTTTTTACTCCTTTTAATCAAGCATACCAAAGTGCAGATTTTTTTCCCCCCTAGTGTACCATCACACAGGTGTTCAGGCAGTGTTGTCCTTTTACGGCACATCAATCCAGTGTGATACTTGTGATGCTGCCCCTTACCTCAGCATATCAATCCCCCAGCAGTAGTTTCACTTGTGCATGGTTCTTAATAATGGCGAGGACTGAAGGGGAGTCATAGCTCTATAGAGATAGAGAGCGGTACGTCAGGTCACATGACATAAACGTGAGATGTGACTGAAACGATATTGTGGACTTTTAAGAAACGGGGAAGCACAATCGCTGGGCTGGCTGTTCACATGGGCTGCTTGAATATTTTATTGTTGTTGTTATTATTGTTTGTCACATGCATGTGTTTTATTCTTGGGAATAGGTCCAGAGGCAGTGGACGTGTCTTTAGATCAGAGAAGTTAAAGCAAATTGTAAGTGTTAATTTTTTCAATTTTATTTATAAAGCCCAATATCAAAAATCACAATTTTGCTTCAAAGGGCTTTACAATCTGTACAAAACAGAGCCTGTATTATGCAGCCCAGTATGCTAGGCATTTGGTCAATATTGGACAAATCTGCCCCTCGTGCTTTACGTCCAGTGGCAGCGTTCATTGCCACTGCAGGAAGTTGTGTGTCCTACTGTATATGCAGAGAGGCTGGAATAAAGGGTGTGGAGCTCGGGATGGTTGATAGAGGTGTAGCAAGGCCATCGAGGAGGTAATGTAGAAGACCAAAGTTCGCGTCTTGTCTCTGACCTGTAGTTAGCGTTTGCCTTTTTATTAGCCATTAGCCAAAAACCTTAACCATATCTTAAGCATAGTTTATTTGCCATAACCCCACACTCTTTCCCTAACCCTAACCATACCATGGCTGCCATGCGCAGGTATTGCAGAAAATGAGAATGTAACATTGGCATTAACCATAAACAAGGCTTTTGCAGGATTGTCCAATATCAATGTTTTTGCAGCCCCTGATATGCCCTTCTACCATTTCCTAGTGTTAGCGTTCTGCATCCTGTGTGTGGGTAGGTTCTGGTTACTAACCTTAACCTTTGTTAATAGCTCATAGTTTTGATCAAATACTGAAAAAGTAAATGTGTCCTGTCTCCTAAGTCAGCAATGCCATTTTCAGTATTGAACCAAGGCCATGATCTTTTGCTAACATGTGTGGTGATAGATGTGGAGGGGGTTTTTCTGAAGCCTGACACTTGTTGGTTTTGTACTAGGTTAGTAATATTTTGTGCCAAGTCACATGTTTTTTCACATGTGCCCTTTTTCATGCCCTGTTGTTTTTACTCGTCAGGAGAACTTGAACAGCTCTTGAACAGTATTTTGACCTTCAAAATCAACTCCTATTCTCTCCTCACAGACTAAATAAATAATTTTTGTGTTTTCAACTGAAGGGCAGGCAGGGTGATGTATCTACTAATTGAGAGGCGGAGCTCTGGGATATGTTGGGCATTTAAATGAAAAATTAACTAGAAGCATTGACTTTTCTGCTCAGCCATCTTAAATGAAATGGTAATAACCTATTCGCCAGCTGCAGTCATAGAGAAATCTTCATATCAGGGGTGATTGTTTGTTTGGTTTAAAATTAAATAGTACTATACTTTAGGCAAACTTATAGATAATATGGGTCATACCGAATGTTGATATGAATATAGACAGTCATGCACAGACATTCAGCCTGACAGACACACTAGAATATCAAGTAGTTGTCATTCTCTTTTCTCTGAATTCAAATGAACCATTTTTATTCAGCTTGATTGGGGTTGTCTAAGCTCAGCTTTTTGTCGTTCTCCATACTTCCTTTCCAGTGCCTGTAGGCTCTAATTAGACTACAGCACTGATCGGAAGGTGGCATCTGAGTGTGTGTGTACTGTGCTGTCGGAAATCCTCTAAAATTAAGCCATTTGGGTGCACTTCAACATGTTTTAGAGTGGATTAGTTAACCTTTATTTTGAGATTGTTTTTACCAGGAAAATGTTGGATGGATGTTAACAAATTTTTTTTTTTAACGCTAACCTGAGATGGACCTCTTGTGGCTGTACAGATTCTGACTTTTCTGTCTTCAAGACGAAAGGTAGAAATAGCATGACCTTGTTAGAGCGCCACAAAACCTCCTAGGCAGGAGGTCGGCATGGATGGTTGGGTCGACAAGGCATGGGACATCATTTCTGCTACCATAATTTCTAGCAGGAAGAAAACAACAGTATCAGCAAAAACAGTGCAGGCAGAGGCGAGAACAAGCAGCACAGCGATACCAGTTCAACTGTTAGCCAAGGTGCCGTAGCTGAAGCGGAAAGACCGAAGACTATAGGGATAAGACACGCAAGGTTTGGGTTTGGCGAGCTGGCTATTTAGCTTGATTGGGTGCCTCTTGTTGAAACATGTTCAACGTTTCAGAAAGTCAGTGCGCTCGTCAGTGTCCCTTTTCACGAACCGACCAATCACAGCCTGGATGCAAAAAAAAAGGTTGACGTGCTACAGCAAACTTTCAGATGTTGAACTCATTGTAATGCGCGAATGGTTACGATTATTGACAAGTTAGTACTTAACATTAGCAAATTAGAGACTGCCACCAATGTAGAGCATTTTCCTTGCTCAAGTATTTAATGAAGGAACGAAACATACAAAGCTGTATTGTCCAATTGGAATTAATATTCCAACTTAATGGTAACTTTTCATACTAATGACTAAATTTAGTCAAATGACTAAATAATAACAGCACCCAATACAAGAGGAACTGAGGACCTGAGAAAATACGATCATTATTCCGTTTGCAATGAGGAAACACCAGTGACAGGATTAGAAATAGATAAAAACTCAATAATAAAAATTGTCATCTAGAAACAGATGACCAGAAAAGACCAAATAATAAATCCTTAGATATGATGAGATGAGATTTAAGACGCTTTCCTTTACACCTTTAAATCTGATTGGTTTTCCCGGGCTACGTGGAAATCAGGGTCGGGCCTCCTCCAGTCCGAAAGGAGGGTGGCAATGCACATGAAGCTGTTTGGTTACTGCCAAAAAAGCCAGAACAAAAAATAACTTCTGCACTTCAGCAGTTTAGTTACAACAAAAACAGTTTAGCTAGCACGAGCCAACAAGCGTCCACAAAGACAGGAATTGGAAGTCATCTTAGTGAAACCTTAGCTGCCATTACCACAAGGATAGGGGAGACAGACCCTGGACGTATTAGGAACATTAGACAGTAAGTGGATATTTGTAAAGACTGCTTACTGACATAGTTGCACTATGGGAGGAGCAAACATTACGTATGCGTCTTGGAGACACGGATGCATTTACACTTTTTTCAACACCTGGCCAGAATGCGTCTCGAATCTCCGGTCTGAGCAATCGGATTTGAATCCGTCTCGAACGCTTCTTGGACTCATTTCACATGTTGCTTTTGTGAGATCAGATAGCTATCCGACATGTGAAGTGCCCGGTGTACCTGGGGTCTGAGATTCAGCCTTCTCATAGTGTACATGCACAGTCGGCTGCTCTTTCACCCATTCCTTAAAACAAAGCCCTGTATGTAGAGTGTTGTTGGTAGCAGAGAATCTTTGTCCGATAACACCTGCCACACGCCAGATCTTCCATTTATTTATGACAGTGAAGAGTGAAGAGAAAGGACCGCGTACTCCACACTCACGCTACAAAAACACATAGTGCTTGTTAGGCAAGAAGTGCTAATTATTATATTATGATTATCACTATCTCTCTGGTTGTTTTCGCTCTCTCCTCCTTCATTTCCCCTTCATTTGTCCCTCCTTCTGTCTCTCCTGCTCCCCGTGTGTCTATCGCTCTCTCTGCAAACACTAAACCACGTCCCGTTAGACTGCTGGCATATGTTGTCTTTTTCTTTCAGCCCATGAATAAATTATCAAAGAGAACAAGGGGCTGCCTTCCTTCGTGGAAAACACTGGTGCTTGGCTTTGTTGGAGATAGAAATGAGGGAGTGTGTGCACGTCCGTGTGTGTAGACGCGTTTGTGTGCATCTTTGTTCATTCGGTGCAGGGATTTGGGGAGGGTGTTATCGCTAGGTGCTCTGTACATCTGGACTGAGTTGGGCCCTCAAAGGTTCCCATGATTGGATGTGGCGCTCGCGCGCGCACACACACACACACACACACACACACACACACAAACTCAGCAGCAGCAGCAGTTGCAGCGGCTAAAGCATATCTGTGGTCGACTGGAGTTAGTTTGAGCGGTCGGTGTGAAGGGCAGCCGAAGGAGCAGCGTTCTGACTAATAATGTGACACACACACACACACACACACACACACACACACACACACAGAAAGCGGTGCTCTCTGAGGTCTAACAGTCAAGGGATCGATAGCGTAGCCACAAGGAGGCTAATCAATAAGCAGGATTTGCACGGCTAGAGGAAGAGAATCAAGCCTGTTTCCCAAGACAGCACACACACAAAAGCCACACGCAATCATAAATGCACAGATGAACAAATACACGCACCAACATGCCCCTCCTCCCGGCCCGTACACACACACACACAGACACACAAAACCCACCTCCCCCGCTGTGATGCAGCAGAGCCTATATGCCACTGAGACAGTTATATCCCAGCTTACATCTCCAAATAGAGTGGGCCATGCCTGCTCAGCTAGTTGACATTTACAGAGCTCAGGGTTTTGTAAGATATATCATGCAACAGATTTCTTGTTAGCCATAGATTTGGGTCAAGGCGCTGCTGAAATGTGTGAAGGAGGGGACAAGTGACCGGTTGAGAAGTCTCTTATCATATTTTAGGTGCTTCATGTAGCTATTCTACTATAACTGTCAATATTATCATTATTATCTAATATTTTAGTAGCCTAATGATCCGACTGAATGCCCATTATTTAATCCTCCTTCTTCAGCCCGACGTCATGTTGGTGTTCTCTGTTTTCTTTTCTTCTTTCGCAAGACAAAAGACAGAACTTTTAACAGGACAGCACGAGGAAGACAAAGCGGTGAATACCGGAAAATGAGCAAAGGTTTAGTCAAAGAACAAGGGGATGTCGGTTGTTGATTTAAGGTCGGACTGGGAAGGAGTCTAAAAGGTGGATGAGAAAGGGAAAGCATGGGGAGAGGAGAGAAGAATGTATTGAAAACTACATAGTATAAAATACAGAGATGGAAGGAAGTATAATATTGACAGATAAATAAATAAAGTGGAATATGAGCTGATGGGAATAATAATAATTACAATAATAATATAAATTTAGTTTTGTTTATTACATTTATTTACATCAAGGACCATGACCATTTCTGTCTGCCCCAACACGAATAATGACATTAACAAAAATAAAACATCTCTAAAAGTACATCATTGTCATCATCATCATCACTACGATAATGAATGAATTAATAATGCGTTAAGTTAAACAACCTGCATGTGTTACCGGATAGGTGTTGATAACACCGGGTGGACTGTGTATGCAGCCAGTGCCGTACTGAGGAGTTTAACACCGACCTCCAACCATCGCGTTGTGTAGCAGCTGGCTGTGCCTCGCCCCACGACAGACCCATCGCCAGCAGCCGTGTGTCCAAGACACCTTCAGACGGCGGTGTTTGACTTCTGCGCTCTCGCTGTCGACAGCGACGCTCTCTAAGTAGAGTTCAGTTGTTGGGCTTTCGGAGGGGTGAAATTGTGGCTGGTTTGCTGGAAGTCCTCATTTATTAGTTTGTTGAAAAGTGGAGTTAGAATGGAGCCAAAGTGTTTATAGAACTCAGCGTGGAGGCCATCCTGCCCTGGTGCCTCGTTATTAGGCATGAGGTTGGAAGCAGTGGGAAGTTCACCCGGTGCTATTGGTGAATCAGAGTGTTCTTCACTAAGCTGTGGTAAGTCATACTGTCGAGAAACGAGCCGATGTCTTCTTGACTTTGGTTCTTTTCTGATGAATATAGACGGGCATAGATTTTATTTCTCTCTTCAGGTGAATTAGTGGGCTTCCCTGCAGCTATTGAGATTGTTATTGTTTTTTTTTTTATTTGGTTTAATTTTAATTTTTTTGATTAACAGGTTAATTGTTATGGTGGAAATTTTCAGAATTTAATTTAGTGGAAATGTATATATTCTTAATTCCTTCTGGGTTTCCTCTGTTGGGTTTCTTGCATTCATATTTTCGAGTTGTCTGATTTTGTTGCTCCTGTTCAGCTTCTTTACAGAAATTAGGGGTAAGCTGGGATATAACTGTTAGGGAGCTTGAACTAGTGACACTCCTGTCAAGGGGAACAACAAGCCTTATCCTCAACTCCTCCATTGGCTATAAGAGAGTAGTTCTAAATGTAAACATTCTGTTTTTCTGAGTATTCATGAGTAGGGAGGTGAAGGAAATAGTACTGTCCCTATTATTCCGCATTATTGTGGTAGCTGAGAATACTGTAGAGAACACCGATATCTGAATATTGAAAGGCATGTTTTCAGCAAGCGTGTGTCCGCAGCAAAATGTGTACAGAGCCTTTCCAATTAGTTTGGTTAATTTTCAAACACACCCTAGAAAATATGCAGTGATGTTGATAGGTTGTCAGGTCCCCGGGACCCACACGTGGACATTTGTGTGGGTACCCGATAAAATGTGTGTTCTTGGCCAAATCGTGGTGTCAGACTCGTGTTTGATGTGAAATGGGTTCCAATTATGGTTATCAATGTATGCTGAAAATGTATCCGAAAAACAAGTGAAACCCCAAATTTGTCAATGCACCGCAGACACACAGCAGCTGACCGAAAGAATGCTGAGCTTTCAATTCATCCGGAGTCATAACGCCATCATGTTAAAATTAGGAAAGTAACATACACACAAAGGGCAGCCATTTACTGGATACTGACATTAGTACAATTAGCTGATAGTTAGCCTGATCAGCAACCGTCAGTAATCAGTACAAACACACATTATTAGACTGTAAGCCATTAATCAAACCAATAACGAACTGCAGTCAACATCTGACAACCCTATCATACTTAAGCAGTTGCCTAGTGTTTCTGTAGTCGTGACAAAACGATAAAAAAAAAAAGATTTATATAGATGGAGTCTACATACAGTTTTAGCCGTTTGAATTAAACAGAAGCTCCCAGTAAAATATTACGCCAAACTCCCTTTAAGAAATATGATATTAACAATTCCTTACGTGTCCACAAAAACACATAACTCTGGAAACAAGATAAAAGGCGTCGTATGTCGACAGCCTTCGTGTCAATTTGGCATCAATGCAAACCATGAAGGTAAACTGCATTACCGTACTTGCATACGGAAGTACTGGAAAATTCCAAGCGTGGGATTCTGTCACCTGCCTCCGTTGTTCAGCGGCGCTGCTTTAGTGAGAGGGGGCCTTGGGAATGAGAGGCGGAGATTTTCAAAACTTAGGATTTCTCACTGAAATCCGTGCTGGTTGGTGGATCAGATGCATGCCAAATTAAACACCGACTCATAACACTTAGTTCACCGTCTCTCGTGTGTGTGGGATGATTTTCGGTCGTTACCAAAGTAACCACCCGGTTTCCTTCTTCCAGTTCGGTGCTGGGGAGATGGTATATGCGTAGACGGTAAGGTTTCTTTCGCCTATTTCTATAATTTCAACACAAATGTCACAATGATTGTTGGCATTATCAGGGGGGAAAATGTGGTGGGTCCCCTGGACACATCAACAGTGAGTTTACTGCGTCCTTTTGGATAGCAGCATCACTGAATATGATGCCAATGTCGCCCCAACACAAAGTTGACCCGACCGGGTACTTTATGTGCGGAGTTCCCATGTTCTCCCTGTGTTCACGTGGCTCTCATTTGTGTGTTCTGGTTTCATTTCCGATGGATATGCAGGTTAGGGACACACTATTGCCTTTACTGAGGTACTGAGCCTAGATCTGGATCTGGTGCTCTGGCAGCCCTTTATAGAGACTATAAGATGTTTGGAGGCGCAAATGCAAAGCATAGACACTGAGCGTATGGCCAAAATACGTGTCAAATAAAGTCGCCCTCACTTCCAGTACTGTTACAGTCTCATTCACACTCCGACGTCACACCCTACCCATTCGCTCTGATTGCTAGACAGTTGCTAAAACACCAACTATTTTACAAACAAATATAATTGCTGTTCACATGCAGCTATACTGTAATTACCCTCCCTCTCTCACTTGGGCTCTTTTCCCACTCTTCGAGTTTTCAGTTCTTTGTCAACTTTCTCCATTGCACATGTACACACACACACACACACACGCGCGCACACACACACCAGAGGTTCTGTGTTTGTTGTTGAAGTCACCGGTGCAGTAAAGTCAGGACACCATATGTAAAACACCATAAATCCAATTACTTTATGCAAAGTGGTGGAGGCGGGTTTCACAGTAACAACATGCGGTCCAATCCTGCTTCTTCACTGTTGGAGCAGGACATGAGAGGCCACGTGGGAAGAGACTAGCACTGAACAGCAAACCAGTAGACCAGGTGGCCCCGTGTTCAGTGGTCAGTACCAGCATGCTAATCCAGTTTGCTGCGCATCCCTTTCCCCAATCCAACGATGTGTCTTCCCTAAATCCGTGTGTGTCCATGTCTTGAGTGTGTGCGTACTTCAAATACAGTTCGTCCCGTGTCTGTACCTCAGGAGAAGGTGGGCTTTGGGCGTGTGTGCCCTGAATAAATCCAGCAAACACATTCTAACCTGAAGCTGGCTGCCACTTTCTCAAAAACACAGCCTAACGAGATCCTCGGTGCCCTGAATCTCTCTTGTTTAGTGACGAATAAAATTCACTTCTGAAAACACCGTTAAATACCCTGTTTAAATTGGTCTGCGTGTGTGTGTGTGTGTGTGTGTGTGTGTGTGTGTGTGTGTTGCCACTGTTTTGATTAGGTATTCTTTCCCTGAACAGCACCGTCACGCATCAGCCGTCAGACCACACCGTGACCTTCCTCAAACGCTCGCGTGTTTGTGTGTGTGTGCGTATGTGTGTGCGTGTGGGTGTGTGTTGTTTATGTCTCTGTGGATGCAAATATTTGTAGAATGTGTGTTTGTTAATGTGCGAGTGTGTGTTTAAATGCAATGGGGTCTCCATGACTGTCGGATGAAGGTAACTGGGTGGAAGAGACGCTTGCGTGTGGCAGCTTAAGATCTCCTCTCTGTGACAAAACCTTTTAGAGTGTGTGTGTGCGTGTGCGTGCGTGCGTGTGTCAGTGCCACCAGCTGAGTGACAGATCGTGTTGAATGGTGCAGAACTGCAGCAGTCCAGCACGCTTAACAGCTTCTGACTTACTGCGGTGCCACACACACACACACACACACACACACACACTTTGTTCTGTGTGGAGCTGGGGGGCTGCCCACTTTATGATATGGATATCTCGGTCTCTATTGATGCAGTTTCAACACACTTCTCACTCCGTGCACGCACACACACACACACACACACACGCACACACCATCTCCTCCTCTCCTCGCTATGTCTCCTTATCTTTCGCCTCCGTTCATCCTCCGTTTCTCGTCTTCCGTCATGAGTCATCGTGCTGTGTTTCTCCTACCGCCCTGTCCTTCCCTTTGTCATCCTCTCCTCCTGTCATTTCTCATCTCTTTGACTGTCCTTATCATCGTCATCCACCTCCTCTTCCTCTCCACCTTCCAGTCCTCTTCATCTTTCCGTCTCCCTCGTCGCACATCCAACCCTCTCCTCTCTCCTCCTAATTGCCGTCTGCTCTCTTCACGCTTTCCTACCCCCCCTCCTCTCCCCCCTCGACCTCCTTAGCCTCCCCTTCCTCCTCGATGAACTCTTCTCTCTCTTTTTCCCTTTCTTCCTCCTACCTCCGCTGCAGCTGTCTGTCTTTGGGATCATTGGCTCATGCAGCCAGTGGCAGTTTTAGTATTCTCTTTAATGTTGGTATTAAGTCAGCCACAAGAAGACAATCATTCTCTGCAGCACTACTACAACTATCCATGTATTACAGTACTGCTGCTACTGTACTACGGCTCTTGCCACTACAGCTACCAATAGTTGTCAAATACAAGTCGGTATTCTGTCTCAAAAAACGGTACACAGGAAATCCAGCACAATGTAGATTTTCCATCAGTACAATGATGTAATCCCATCGTACTCACCACTTTCTTGCTATTAGTTTCTCTTTTTAAAAGAATGTTCTCTTTTGAGCGTGGAAGTAGTGACGGGTCTCTTGACACCCGAGGCTCCGACACGTGCGCGGTAGCTCATGGACCAATTGTATCGAACCACTGCGCCAAAGCGTGGTTTGGTCATGTGACTAGTGACGTTCGAAGCAGTTGAGGTTCGATTTGTCATGTGAATCACTTGGCGGGATCGAGTGTGTTCAGGGATCTTTAGCGGCGTTCATTTTCAATTTCTCTTCGCAGAGGAGGCTGGTTTGTTGCTGTTAGTTGCTGTGAGAGTTAGTAGTGTTCTTCAGATTGCGTATTTTGTAGAGAATCACTGTAGATATAAAGCTCATTATATAGGTAGATAGGAAGTTACAGCTAGAAATTAATGGATAAATGAGTTACATACATATAGTAAGATAACCATAGACTGGTAGACAGACATAGTTACATATAGTCCTAAATAACTTTAGATAGATGCGGGAGCTGAGCGGTGGCTCAGGTGGCCCCTATGGTTCGTCTTGACACTCAAGGGCTCCGGGTTATTTTCTGAAAATTAACGTGGGTTTGATTCCCGAACCACCTGTGAGTTATTTAGGTCATCAGTTAAACGTTTGAAGTGAATTTACATGTGCCAATTTGCCTACTGGACACCTTCTATTCAACATCTTTTAAGCGGGCTATTGATAGTTGTTTTTAATGACGGAATATGATTCATAGCCCAGAACGTGGTATAAAGCTATAGACGTCTACAAACAGACATACCAAATAAAAAAACATGGTCTTTAACATGATTTATTTGATATTTTATTATGTCAGTTTGAAACCGCACAACCACGTAGTGTAGTGAAACGGAAATGTGTGCATGACTAATCAAATCCCAAACAATCCATGAACCAATGACTGCTCGATTGCATTTAATTTTATTGACCACTAGATGTCCCACTCGAGCACTGTGTCATTGAAGCCTCCAGTAATGAACCATTTTTACTAATACTGTGGTAAGGCTTCAACAAAGCTTTCGAGCAACCCATCACTTTGTGGAAGTCCATACTGGACTTTGGGTTGGCAACAAGGAAAACAGGAAGAAGGACCCAAACGCAGACAGCTCTGAGGTCGATGAGTGGAACGTTTATTCTATATTTACCAGCAGGCAGACATAAATCCAAAAGCAGACAGAGCCAACACATCCACGATGACAACGACGAACTGACAATGAACAAAGGGACAAACTCAACTTCAGTACATTCAGGCAGGCGAGACAACAAGACAATCGGGGCGCTCAAGGGCAGGAAGCAAAACTGACAGACACACGAGGGAACAGGCCATTTACCAAAATACAACGGGAACTAACAGAAGCTAAACCCAAAACAGACAGGAACAGTCATATTCAAAATAAAACAGGAACGCCACGTCTCATAAACTCAAAAACCCTGACATTGGGATTATGCTGCCGGGAAGCTTTTAATGTGAAACATCTGTGCAGGAAGTAGAAGGGATCAGAATAAATGAGCAAATAAGTACAGTATGCCTAGCTTTTCCGGAGCTTTGACCAAAACTGTTCCCAGCATCGACCGGAAGCTCAGAAAAAGTTCAGATTATTTTATCACATGCTGCTCTCATTCACAAATTAATTATAATCGCTTCTACTTTGCTTCTTTTTTTTTTTTGTTCAGTGTTAAACTACTGTCATTGCAATACTTCCTGCACAGATGTTACACATTAAAAGCCTTTCAGCAGTTTAAAGGACATAATCCCTTCCTACCAGGAGAGGTAGGCTTTTAATGTGAAACGTAAGTGGAATTGACGGTAGCTTAACACAGCACGAAAGAAAGGCACAGGTGCTGCAGTTGGACTTAATTAAGAAAATTAATAGTTGAATCAAGTTGAGTTTGCATTAACAGCAAATCAGCGACATTTCGACATGATGTTTTGATAAAATATAAAAAGTGGGAAATGAGATATAAAGGCTTGGGATGCACCGTTTACGACTTTTTCGCACACGAATTCCGATTCCTGAATATAAACGCAGGGTATTTGCAGCTGCTGAGTACCAATCCAATACCAATGCTTGGCTTTTCACATGTTTAGAATCTGTATAATGGCACCGCACTGCGTGGAAGTCATTAGCTTCACTCTCATGCACGTAACATGATGCCGTAACTGTAACACGTGACTTCTTAATAGTACGTGGGCTCATTTATTCACAAATTCTCATTAGGCTTGTGCATTTTATTTTGCTGTAGAGAGTTTTTGTGATTGCGTAATACACGTAACATACACAGTTTGTGCTCTGGGATTACTGGAGGTTTGAACAGACGCAGGCCTCACAACACGGTGCTGCGAGAAAAGATGGGTTTGTTGCTCATGAGCCTGCTAACCAAACGTTACATTGGCCCCCCGCGACTTTTTGTCTCCAGTAACATCGCTTTTTCCATGCGGTGTTTTAAAGCGACCATCGCACACACAAAAAAAAGTGCAGAAAATCCATAAATCTCTTTTAAGAAACACTATATTGAGTCACGTTTTGGTATGGCTAATGCTGGTGACGTCTACTAACCGCGAATGGCATTATCAACCCATGTGGTTTCACAGTAAAGGTCCACCATTTCCTTGAAACTAAAATGCATTTATTTTGAAGCACACGCAGGAAGTGGTGATTGTCAGTAGTAGCTTAGCGCATTATCATTAGTTTCGGAAAAGTCAATACAGATATTTTTGGCCTGAAGCCATCGATAGCTAGTGTTTTGTGCCGGCGTTCAGTATTTTTTATTGAATGATTAAAGTTGATATTTTACAGCTTGACACAGATTACGACCAATACTTTATTAGACTCATCTCGCACTTGCAATGTACTTGCAAGTTCGCTGTTGTGTTGCATAGTTTTTGGGGCTTTTAGACCAGCTGGGCCACTTGGATTCCCCACTATGTGTTTGTTTTTTGTTGTTTGTTTTTTTGGATAATTCCAAATGCAGTAAATGGCACATCCAAGTAGCGCACATGCACTTTCAATAATAACTTCATTTGTGAAGGGCTTTACGCAGTTACAGCGTGCTTAAACAAAGAACATGTGGGAGTAATAACATTATACTGTAAAAGGTAAAACCAGATAAAATAAATAAAATAGTACAACATAGTCCAGTAGATATGAAATCATATAAGTCACTTAAAAGTCAGTTTGAAGAGGTGTGTTTTTATGAAGAAGAAGAAAATGGAGTACATCTAGGATTAAGAATTGTGAGAAGAACGTTTTTCTGTTGATGTGAGTGTGTATGGCAATAGCCAGTAGGTCCATTGACATGTTAACAGCTATATGCCTTTGTGACTTACAAGTGTTATATTCCTTATCTGTTTTAAAAGCACTGTACTTGAACAAATTTGTCTGATAGGCTGATGATAAAGTTTTTGGATCAAAGTTTCAGTTTTGTGCCATATTCATGCAGGATATCTCGTGAAAATCACCCTTAGTTCCAGACTGAGCTCAGCGTCGCTCCTCTTTGAGAAGCCTGCCCTTTAAACTTCGCCATGAACACGACGTTATTTGCTCATTATTTGTATCGTCATTCAGCTGCCTTGACAGCAGCTTTCTTCCTTCCACGTTGTTTGACCTGTTGTTGTGCGGATGCTGAAGGTGGTAGAGATCTACGAAAACCAAATGTCACGCCTCTGTGTGCATGTTCAATATGCTGTTTTCCTTTTGAGATATCAGTCCGTAGCGTCCACTTAACAGAGCCGCATTCAAAGCATAAATGCCAGATACACGAGCTGCTGCCGGCTATCACACCGCTGTTTATCGTCTCATCACACACTTTTTATAATAGCATTATTTCATGCTTTGATGTAATTAGGATGCCACGGGTACCCGAGGGGTCTTAGGTCCAGTTTCATGGACCTAATGAATATTTATATACAGTATTACCATTTCTGGCAGCTAGCGTCCCTTATCTTGATTCATTACTTTCCGCATGGATCCCTTGGCATTTGTTTCCGTGGCTTGTGGTGACATAAATTAAAAAATATTTCAAAAGGATTTTCAATAGTTTTTAGGTGATTACTAAAATAGCGATTACACCTTCAGCATTAGGTGTTGAATCTTTGTCACCTTGAAGTTCATCCGGAGATGTTGGAAAATCTTGAGTGATCCAGAATCCTTGTAACCTCGTATGGTTAAAAAAGAACCCTAGATGGGACTTATGGGTAATTCCTCACTGTCGCTAACGATAGCTATAAAATAAAAGAAGGTATTTAAAAAAGGACCACAAATAATGGTACACATGGTAAAATTCAGCAAAATGTACATTTCCATAACACCAATTCCATCAGTACAGCTATTTAGTCGAGTCACACTCACCACTCTGTTGCTTAGTTTCTCTTTTTAGCAGAAGTAATGTTCTCCTTTCAGCTCGGAAGTTCATTCTTGACATCGTGATTATTCACTTTTAGCTGCTGGCTTTTAATCTATTTGTGCAGGAAGTGTTGTAAAGTGATGTAAATGGGTTGCATTTATTTATAATAGAACAGCAGAGTAGAAGTGATCGGAATGAATTATAAAACAAGAATATTGTGATAAAATAATCTCAACTAAAAGTCGACCTACTAGCTTTTTCGGAGCTTTCAGCCACATCTAATGGTTTTAATTAGTGAATGGAACTGGCTCAGGTTTGATCTTGTGTCGATGTTTTAAGTGGTGAATTTGTATCACTTTGACTTTGACTGTATCCTCTTCCCATGAAACGCTGTGAACGGTTTCAGTCAAAGCTCCGAAAAAGAGTTGAGCTTATTTGCTCACACTGTTTTTATTCATTAAATAATTCCAATCTCTTACTTCACCATTTTTTTTTGGGTTCTGATGTTAAGCTGCTGTCGAAATGTTTCAGATTAAAAGCCGTCCAGCAGCTCAGAAGGGATAATCACTCCCTTTCCTGGTAGGCTTTTAATGTGAAATACTGGCAGAACGTGTTGAGTTTCATTAACTGTAGCTCAGCTCAGAATGGAAAAACGTCAAAGAAGCCGCCACTGAAATGAATTCATGTCCACATTTTGGTACTAATGGAATAAATGCTGCGGCCCTTGGATGGTAAAAGAAGATCTCACGGGCTCAACGGTACCTCACTGTCACCCATTTTGTCTTGGCTTCAGCAGAAGCCGTCGAGCACATCACAGACAAACTTACAGCAGACTTTCCCCCCACTCAGATGTGCAGTGTGACAGGCGTCAGCTGAGGGCTTTGTCTGGTGTCTATTTGACAGCGATCTGATGTGACAGCAGTCATCAGAGGGTTTGGTTTGCTCAGTTGTGTTCATCCACACCGGCGTGAGGGTGGGTTCTCGATTTGCTGGCCCCCCCCCCCAAATCCACTTTCAATTCAATTCAAAGGGTTTTATTGGCATAGAACTTTCAAAAACAATATTATTTATTATAATATATGTACATTATATCCTATGCATGTACTTCTGTGTATGTGTGTGCGTGTGAACGCATGCATGTGCTGTGCAGTGGTGGAAGAAGTACTCGGATCTTTTACTTAAGTAAAAGTCGCAATACCACAGTGTAAAAAATACTGTGTTACAAGTAAAAGTCCTGCATTCAAAAGCTTACTTAAGTAAAAGTTCTGAAGTATTAGCACGACGTAGGTAGGTGTATGTATAAGGAACATCAATCATTGTCCACACATATAGCAACAGGCCTTACCTACCAAAACCTGTTTCAGTACCTCAGAAATGCACTTAAGTACAGTACTTGAGTAAATGTACTTAGTTACATTCCACCACTGGTACTGTGTGTGTCTAGGTCACTCATTGTTCCTCAGGTTGGGATATATTGATTTATATTGGGCATCAAGATACGCCTTCTTCTCCTAGGGGTATTTTTAATTTTGAGAGGTCATTAAGCTCTTTGGAATCTGAAATTACAGAGTCGGACTTGTTAAAGTAAATGTTCCTTATTTCATTGAATGCCTTTTAAATTGTAGGAGGAAGTGCATCTCTGTCTCAGCCTCTCTCTCTCTTCAGACACGACTGACTCTGACGCCCACTCACGATAGGCCGCCAGCTGTTTGTCATCTGCATCACCTGGTGTCATCCCGGACAACTGAAGGGAAACCCGACTTACCTGCCAGCCTTTCTAGAAAAATATTGGCAGCATGTCTATCCAAAACGTACAGCAGGGAATTTAAGCTTTTTATTCAGGGTGACATTTAGGATTTTCATGTTTCTTTCTCCTCTGTCTCACAGCAGATGTGTGGGATGTAGCATTGAAAAGCTATGTAATCTCATTGTTGTAATACTCCCCATGGTCTGAAATGTCTGAAATCATATGGACAGGCATACCATAAAGTGTTTTGTTGTTGCTCCCCCCCTGCCGATACTCTAAATGCAGGTGTGGGCTTTTCTGAGGAGAATTATGTATTGTGGTTTGACCAATATGGGTTTGGCTGATAATGATATATGTATATGAGTCTCATTTGCCATATCGGAGCCGACGCTGACCTGATTGAACATATCCGGTATCGGCCGGACGTGACGACCACATGTAGTACAGTTTTTTTCATCACTGTTACTGTAACATTCAGTGGTTCGTCTAGCAGTTACATTCATTCAGCCATGGCGGAGTGAGTTTTTAGTGCCACAGCAATCCCTGGCCTCATGTTTTGTTCATGTTACTCCGCTTGTACAAATTATTTCAAGAGATCCACTTAGTGAGGTTCACAGATTTAAAATTTGAGAAAAAAAGAGGACTGGTATTGCATAGGTACTCTACCAGCCGTTATCCTGAATTGAGGATTGGAATGGGTATCGGGAGAGAAAAACATGATACACGACAGTCTCAGTGTATCCCTATCCCTACTAGATTTTATTGTTGACCGGGAGAAGAAAACCTGTGAAACAACATTGAAGACCGTCGTGTGACGCAAAACCTCGCTTCAAAAGCAGTGCTGAAGAATTTCTTGAAGGTTTAACAGCCCCTGTTTAAGGAGGGGGATCCACGAACTAGGAAGCCAAAATCTAGAACGTGATGCTGCCCTTGAATGACTGAATGCTACCAGAAGTGGAGCATTGCATCAGTTCAAGCAGAGAACTGAAGTTGCAATCGAATTCGCTGATTGGCCCCAGCTGCATCGTTCATGCTTCATTCATCCGTTGAAATGAATTAGATATGCAAAGAAAATCTTTCTAAATATCAGGTAGTTCAGTCAGCAAGGAATCTTTTTGTAGTGGGATGGTACTAAAAGCCACAAAATCTCATAATGTCAGTTTTTTCTCTAAACCGAACTAGTTTTGTTAATGCTTTCCCTGTGACATCCGGCACTTCAGACGCCCGTGTAACTGCACGTCACTGTCCCTCAACATGAATGCACAGCACAAACCAACTTTTTGCTGCTGTACACAAGCGACCTTCCTGCTGAAATTCACGCTGTTCAAGCTTTGCTGCAGTCCCCAACACGCATCAATTTGCAGCCAATGCATTCTTGATTAGGAGTGGACACGGTAATTGTTTACATTGCCTTGGATTGGAACGACATTGAGTTTAATGTGTTCCATCGATCTTTTGTTGGGGGGAAATTGGGTTTGTTGCCAGCGTCGTAGATCTCTCATGGCCCTTCGTCACAATTTTCTGTCCAATCTCACTCTATCTCTATCTGGGCCCATCCTCTGTTCTTCATTCTCCTGTCTCATTCACCTACCCTTTGACTTTTAATCTCTTCCTCTTTCTCCTTCCTTCTATCTGTATTTCGACTTTTTACTCCCTCCTATTCCTCGCACTCTACCTCTTTTTCCCTATTCTTCTCCCCTAATTTGCTTTCAATTTCAAAATTCAATTAGCACGATTACTTATCAGAAAGAATATTCCCAAGGCAATATACCACTGACAAACAGCTGAAAGGCGTAAGCAAGTATTTGGTATTTTCTACTCGATATATGACTTAAAAGATTACGTGATTATCATTTTGTGTGTGTCGGTTAGCTGATTCACTTAAAGAAGAATTTAGACCTTTTACCTTCGCCGTACCTTTGCTTTACTATGGAGCATACAGTAAATCTGTTTTTACCCTTTCTAGTGTCTATCATTGCCAGAGGTTCCAGAAACCGTGCAGAACGCTAGCTCTCTGTTTGATCTGAAAAAACAGAGCGAGGGGCCTTGTAGAAGCTTCTTCTTGTCTCTAAATTTAAGGTACCCTGGTTAGTCTTCATGTAAACAGTTCACATTTAGTGTTTCTCACTAAACCCGATGTGAGTAGCCTTGATCCCTCACAGGTTACTGCACTGAATGCATTTCTTTCCTCATAAAAAATTTGCATAGTGAATTTCTTTTTAATATTTTGTACCCTGTGTTGTTAAAGCTGCACCAGCCCAGAAACACACTGATGAAGGATATCAGGGTAGCCAAGAGGAGCTACACTGAGAAGCTGGAAAGCGTCAGTGTGGAGAGGCCTGAAGGAGATAACCATCCCCCCACACTGCGGAGACTCACCAACTGGCTGACCTGAATGTGTTTTACTGTAGGTTTGATAAGCCCACATTTACACTCCTCACCCGCTCCGACACCAATCAACCACCTACACCCCCTGCCACCCCCTCACCACTCCCCACTGCTCCCCCATCTGCACTCAGGATCTGCGAAGAGGATGAGTGTTTCGGCTCTTTCACAGACCGAAGATCAGGAACGCACCACGGCCAGACGGCGTGTCCCCCCTCCTGCCTGAAAGTCTGTGCTGACCAGCTGGCCCCCGTCTTCACACAGATCTCCAACAGATCACCGGAGCCGTGTGAAGTCCCCTCCTGCTTCAAACGCTCTACAATCTTCCTGGTTAGGGTTCCATAACTGGGATCCCGGGGCCGTGTGCTCTCCCCACTGGTCGTCTCACCTCTACACCCACGACTGCACCTCAGGCGACCCGTCTGTCAAACTCCTGAAGTTTGCCGACGACACAACGGTCATCGGCCTCATCCAGGACGGTGACGAGTCATACAGACGGGAGGTTGAACAGCGGTCAAAACGACCTGGAGCTGAACGTGCTCAAAACTGTGGAGATGATGGTGGACTTCGGGAGATTCAAGTTTCATTTATTGTCATTCAGCAAAAACATCACAGATGCACTGCGGAACGAAATTCCATATTGCACGGCCACCACACAGAAGCCCCCCAACGCTGCCCCCCAACACCCTTCTGTACAATATTGTGTCTACAGTGGAAGCCTTCAGGTCTTTGGGATCTACAATCTCCCAGGACCTAAAGTGGGCGTCCAACATCAGCACCGTCATCAAAAAGGCCCAGCAGAGGATGAACTTCCTGTGCCAGCTCCTGATCCCGTTCAACTCTGCAATAATCCAGTCTGTTCTCTGCACTTCCATCACTGTCTGGTTTGGATCTGCCACCAAACATTACAGGAACAGACCACAGCGGACAGTCAGGACTGCAGAGAAGATCATCGGTGCCGACCTGCCCTCCATTCAGGACTTATACACGTCCAGAGTCAGGACACGGGCAGGAAACGTCGCTTCAGATCCGTCACACCCTGCACCCAACCTGTTCCAGCTCCTCTCCTCTGGTAGGCACAGAGCACTGTACGCCAAGACAAACAGACTCGAGAACAGTTTCTGCCCACAGCTCGTCACTCTGATAAACCCTGAACACAAGTCATATGGTGTCAGGAGCAATCGCTGTGCAATAACCCTGTGACACTAACATCCACTACTTGCTATCTCATTGTTTATGTAAATATGAACACTTTTTTAAACCTACTCACGCTGTTCCCACTGTATGTACTGCCATATCCACTTGCCTCATGTAAATAAAGAAACCTGTTACATTACTCAGATTTATTTCAGCACCATTTGCACTCTGCATCATTGCACAGATGTTCCTGTTGTTGTTTTGCTTTGCACTGCCAAACTTGTGTCTACTTCCGTGTATGTTTAGATTTACCAATTAAATGAACTACATGTAACGTGAAAGGTGTCGCTCATAGTAATGTGCACACATGTTCACCTGCCGCTGCCTTCCTTCCTGCCTTCAGCTCTACTGAGCTTTTTAGCTTCTTTCAGCGCATTGTTTTGTTTTCACGGCCTGCAACCTAACCGTTTTGGCTCACTTCCACTGCTGTCATCAACCTTTTTTTCAGCAGCATGCAGCTGTTTCTAATGAAAATCTCTGTTGAACTCACTATATGCTACCTGGCCAACAGCAAACAGCGGACAGACAAAGTTAGCAGCTAGCTGGTGAACTCTCTTGAGAATTCTGAATTTAGCAGCTAAAGAGCCAGATATTTTTCTCAGGAGTTGGTGGAGACCAAAACAGAGCTAAAGGAGTGTGAACGTTTGACTTAAATCCATAGGGTGGACGGAAACATTACTCCAAATGAATGCGTATGTCGCTCCATGGCTTCTGAATATGCAAATAGGGAACGGTTATCTGACATGTTCCCCAAATTCATTTATAAGGTGATGATATGTCAATGGTGTATTTACAGCTTGTTTTATCAGATCCCAAGTGGCCATAAATAAAAAGAATCAATGCTACTTTATCATGAATCATATCAGATAGTAGTCCTTTTCCCCTTCCTTTTGCTAGCGGGCTGTTATTCTTATTGTCACATAACTGCAACCAACGATCGGTGGAAATGAGTGAAACTATCAGCACGATTGTTACGTCTCCCACGTGCATATGGGCACGATAGTAGAGCACAAGATGCAGACAAGACATGGTCTCTCACCTTTAAAACAAAGCTCCAGTGTGTAACCAGTGATCAAAAACTCCCCACTCCATTGAAATCCAGGATAATGAATTTTTCGTAGATCTTTAGATCACCCCAAACATCTGCTCATTGGTTGGGAGCATTTCAGGACACACTGTAGGACATGCACGATAAAGCAATGAGTTACAAAATCTAATCATGATAACTGAAATCTGCAATGGAAATACGGCGTGAATCTCCATAATATGGCCAGTGGGTGACTTGACATTGGTTTCCTGTATCAGAACTGAAATTGGGCGGCCGTGGCTCGGTGGCAGAGCGGTCGCCTGCCAATCGGAAGGTCGGCGGTTCGATCCCCCAGCCATGCGTCGAAGTATCCTTGAGCAAGATACTGAACCCTTAAATGCTCCCGAAGCTGCGCCATTCGGTTTGTGAATGTTCTCATATGTAAGTCGCTTTGGATAAAAGCATCGGGTAAATGTAAATGACAGGTTGCAAATGATTGCAGTATCTATCATAATGTAAACTTGAGAACACTTTCTTTTTTACCTTTCTCTTTGTCTTTCTCAGCAGTCCGAGTGTAGAGCCAGTCCCAAGGAAAGCACAGAGCCGGCCGTGGATCTGCTGGGCCTGGGTAAGACATGACCAACTTACAATATAATAACTATGAGAGTATTCAGATGTCTGCCTAATGTGTCAGATATGTAAATTAAACCAAATATACAGGGTGATGGAATAATATTTTATTATTGTATTGTATTAATTGCAGGTTAAATAATGTGCATTATAAGGGGAAATGTTTAAAGCTGGCAGGCTTTATTTGAGTGATGTATAGAGACCTGTTTCTACCATCTGGCAGTTAATAAATCATTGGTGGCTTCAGACCACCACGTCTGACACAATCGAGACTACAGTTAAATCCACCCAACAGTCTAGCCATGTATGGAGAATACTTTTGGTCACAATTCAAATTAAAAGTCCAAATAGCAAATTGAAAGAGATTCAGTTCTAAACGATTAATATTTTATTACACTACTAGGAACAATCAGGCCATAATTAAACTTAAAAAGAAAAAGGAAATCGAAAAAGCCAATTGAAAATGTAAAATGATAATTGGAAAATGTAAAGTGACAATGAAAAAAGGTGAAATTTAAAATGCAAGAGCTTAAATGGAAATGCTCATACTAAAAGCTTCAATTGTAAAGCTGAAATTGAAAATGGCAAAGGATATCAGGAAAGGTAAACATCAAATATGAAATTGAAAATGGGAGAACACTTATTTGAACATTTTACTATCCTAAAATTACAAGTGTAACGAAAGAACTGGAGCGTTATGCATATTTCCACTTTTATTGGAATATACTAATAACTTCACCTGTGGCTGTGAGTTGGCAGCCAAATAAGCTGTCATGTGTGTCTAATTTCAGCAGCCGATCTGCCAAAGTAGAAGCAAATAAGGTAAAGCACAACAAACGTGTACTGTTACTGTACGGTCACGTGAAGTCGGTTAATCTTCGGTGGTTAAGATAAGGTTGCACTTTACTGATCCCCTTGGGGAAATTCAGGTGCCACAGCAGCATGCGGGGAGTACAGAAATGCACAGTATGGAATAGCAAGATGGGCAAAATAAGACGAGTTAATTATAGATCATGTACGGTTGTTTTTTTAACATTTTTAAAAGATAAAATAAAAGGCCTTAATAAAGCGTCAGTGTGTCAGAGTGAGAGGAAAAAGTCGTGAGTCCTGTGGTGTCCATCGATCCAGTGGTTACAGAATCAGCTGTGTATCTAAGTCCCAGCTTGTTCTGTGACCCAGTGTGCACTTCTGGAAACTCTGCGGCAGACCGCTGATCCAAAGCTGTGACACCAAATGGTCCTTCACTGTGACGTTCAGGTGAAGCATCTGTGTCCGCAGGGAGGAGGACCGCACAGTGCAACGGAAAAACAGTGGAGCTTGTGTTAACCTCACGCACTGCACTGCTTCTAACAGTCTAACCCTGTATTAAATAAGGCCTACATTAGCCGTATTGGGTAATGCATGTGTGGAGCAAGAACCCAAGACTTTCACTTGCCTTTAAGCTTGTGTATGCAGCAGAGGTGTCAAGTGACGAAGTACAGATACTTCGTTACCTTACTTAAGTAGAAATTTTGGGTATCTATACTTCACTGGAGTAATTATTTTTCAGCCGACTTTTACTTCTACTCCTTACATTTAAAAAAAAAAAGCCTCGTTACTCATTTTCATTCCGGCTTGTCAACGTTCAAAAAAAAAGAAAAGAAAAAAACCTACCCAGATGAATTGGTTGGATGAGAAGTATAAACGTATACCATTCTGACACCCTATTGGTTTGTACGCGATCCATCGCGCCTGCACTTGACACAGATCCCGTCACGCTCCAGCAGGGACGCAGCCAGCGTCGGGGTCGTTACTCAAAGAAAAGTAATAAGTTACAGCAGACGTGTGCAGCCACGTACGAAGATGTCCGTCACTGTCACGCACGCCGAAAGACCCAGGAGCAGACCGGAGACAGTGGTTAGGCAAAACATTCTTTATTGAACAAAAAACTAAAGGTGAGCCCCTTGCGGCGAATCAGTGGGTGGGAGGTTGCTCTCGACGAAACACTCCGAGGCTGGGCCCGGGGATCAGACAGGGTGCCTACACACAGAGTCAGAATTAGTCGGGCGAGGCAGGCAGAGCGATCTCACTCAATAGAAGAGACCGAGAACAAGGCATACGAGTGCTATGTTACGATCCGGTGCGGACTGAGCGTCTGGCCCTGGCTTAAATGCAGCCAAACAATTCTGGGATCTTCTGCAGGCGAGACTTATTGGATTGCGTCCGCTCCCCGTGCACTCATACTGGGAGCCATGACAGTCACATATGTGGTTCATTAATGTATTTGCATTGTACTAAAATGCATTGATTTTCAATGGGCATATATGTGGCTGAAACAGGCAGCCTGGTGCATCCCACATGTTTCAACCATAACATTTTAACATAACATTATAGTCATTATGGCCTTTAGAAAAATGTTTTTTCAGGAGGTGGGGGAGTGCACTGTAGGCCCCTGTGGCGCGGCCTAAGTTTTTGTGCTTAATGGCATTTTTTTCCTCACATTACTTTTACCTTTACGACAAAAAGTGCAAGCGTTTTTAATCAGGCGGTTATATATTGTATTAAGATACTGTTATACGGCGTAGTGGACACAGTTCAACAGTCTCCTCTGTGTTTCCTCCTGTTTGACTTCAGGTGAGTAGCAACGCAACACTGAACTGCAGTGTAAGCTGTGGCCGTTTAATCCTTCCACAGGAGACAGATTATGTTATGTTCGTGACCCAATGCCGCAGGGCTAGCAGAAGATCAGCTGACAGCAGCCAAGTTACCACGGCCAGCGATGCTATCATCAAACATAAACATATTACTGGTCAGTTCGATGAGGTTGAAAACGCCTTCATACATTGGGGACAACTACACACATAGTCTGGCTGAAGAATAAAGTGCAGTAGTCAACGCTATGAATCTTGTAACGTTAATTCAATCGATCATTCCTTACAGTAGCCACATACTGCGCTGGTAATGAACCTGTAGCCACTCTACCATGTGCGAACAGTGTGATATAAGTTTCCATTCATATGTGTGTGTGTGTGTGCACATAATATATATATATATATATATACACTTGAAAATCTGGTCGCTGGGTGTGCGTGAAAACCGGCGGGACACGTCAACAGTTGAATCTACCATTTTTTATCAATGCTCCCGATATGTAACCAAGTCTAACTTAGGTTAAAACATCGAACAGTCAATTAAAACCTGCTGTGATTAACGCTAGTTACTTGCATTACACTGAACTAGCTTGTTGAGGCAATAATCTTATGCAGGATCTCGCATCGCCGCTGGAAGAGGTCGGAGAGTTTAGTTCTGCAAGGAGGCGGGCAGGCTTCTTCTTTATTGCGGCCTCCTACTAGCTGGCTCGAGGCCAGGAGGAGAAACGGCGTGTCCGCCCAAGCTGGTCGCCGAGTGGCTGACGGCGAGCCGCGTGGGCTCCTCTGCTCGGGAGGGACCACACAGGCGGGAGAGAGAGGAAGAGAGCGAGCCCGGAGGGGCGGACATGCTTTATGCACTTGGTGGCTTCCGGGGCCACACGTCCAGTGGAAGTCAGTGGTGTGTTCACTTGTCTCAGGGACTGTGGGAAAGATTGGAATGCAGTTAGAAAAATCAAGTGCAATGATTAGGTTATGGAAAAGCTCGTAAAGTTGCATCCAACAATTTATGCAACTTAAAAATGTCTCTGTTAAGCATGTTCATTCACTCGACGTTATTTACACATTCTTTTAAAATCCGCACCATCCGGCTAGTGTTGGTTTGTACAGACTGTGTTTAACTGACATTTGTGTAACTCTCCTGTTAGTGTTGCTGCAGGACAACTTACTGTCACCTCTATGAGTGTTATCTATACATGGAGTTTGGTGACCTCAGTATAGTCCCCACAAGCGGGGCGACCTAACTTCAACCAGGCATGAGGTCTAATCAGGCAGATTTTCCTGAAAACACCATAACAAGAAAACCCCTGACCTACAGCAAAGTTTATGACATTTACCATCACGACATCTATACATGCACAGTGCAGAGCAATCTCAAAATAATGCAACAACTGGCCAGGAATTTGTGTGATCAGTTTGACAAATGTGCAGCCAGGTTACCAAGATGCCAGTTTAGAGGGAGAACTGATCAAGTGTTGTTTGCCTCCTCCATGCGTGCATTTTAGTGGCGTTTGTGCCACGCTGAAGAACACTTCAGCAGAACAGCTGGAAAGATTGAATGCAGCGAGGGTATGACATTCAACAAAGGTCGCAAGCTGGATTCAAACCTGTGACATTTTGAGTATACAGTATGTGTGCTGGCCAGTTACCCACCAGGAGATTCTGCTCCATGCTCAGTGAGAACCCAGCAGAAAAAAAGCTAAGGGCTGGTTCAGGGTTTGCGCCCTAAAATTGTAATATGCAATTTGCAACGTGTTTTCCCAGCACAGGGCTGTATTGTGTTAGACTCCCATAGGCCGAGGAAGACAGAGGAAAGAGCCAGTGGATACAGCATTGATCAAACATCCCCGTCCGCAGCATGGTAGAGTGAGAGTGGACGCCCTGCTATAAATAGCCAATGCTACACACCTTGCAGCCATGTCGAGTGGATGAGATTTCACACATAATCAATAAGTGAGATACGTGGCAGTATGCCTTCAGCTCTCACGCATCTCCCCGTTCCTCCATCCACCCCCTCCGTGTCTCCGGTTGCTTTACTCTGCTAAAGAGCCGCTCTCTGCCTTTACATCTGTGTGTGTGTGTGTGTGTGTCTGTCAGCGCCGCTGTTCAGTTGAATTCCGTTTAGCAGGCTGTGCTGGAATGAAATAAAAAAACAACAACAACACAATATTGTGAGACCACGCAGATGAGCGTTTTTACACAAATCTTCTTTCCGGCCTCGCATTTTTCTCCCCCGGATTGCCGAACAATCGGACCAATATTGTCTTTTTATGACAAATCTAATATTATAAAAGAAGGCTTATTCCTGACCACAGCAACGTATTTCATGTATTTATTTCACTTTTTTTTTTAATATAGCTTTGGTGTCCCATGATGATAAATGCTGTCTCAGGGCTGTGCCATCCTGCCAAAACTAGATCTCTTCAGGAGCCACTGAATCAATTTCAAAACCGTTAACAGATGGAGCAACCCTGTCTGTTGGTTTCTGTTCTTTTTTCCGTCTCTGTCCCTTTCATTTGTCGGCCTCGGCCTGTCCCTGCTGTAACGGTCCCCACACGCTGAATGGACATTTGCGTCCAGAGAGAATAAACAGGATTCTTCCTCCATGTTGTCTCCTCCATACTAAGAGCGACTGTCCTCGTTTCGGTCCCAGCTTTACGTCTTGTTTCGATATATTTTATAACTAGGGGAAGCACAGATTTTATCGTTGCGACCAGGGATAGAGCATTTTTCGTCTCCATTTTTTTTGTCTCCATTCTCTTGACATCGGTCCAGACGTTTTCTAAAGACATGATCAAACATATAGATTTTTTGGGCCAAATGCCTCTGGCTTCTCCACTCCAGAGAGAGACAAAAAAAAACAAAACGAAAAGAAAGAAAACTATGGGAGGAGATGTGCACAGCTGGGTCCTCCAAAAGAATGAAGGTCATCAACAGTGTATGCTTCATGCGTCATCATGCTAAGACCACGTCCACACTTAGGTGGGCTAATTTAAAAACACATCTTTTTTTTATCTGTACCGTCCACACCAAGTCGGTGTTTGCGAAAAGCTCTAGAAACCGAGCTTTCCAGAGGTCTCCAGAGTGGGCACATCTTGAAACTCATGCTGAATGTTTTAGTGTGACTCAGGAAAACAGATCTTTTGGAGAACAATGACGTAAGCCTGGTGAGTGTCTACGTGGCAGTGGGGGCAGCATTGTGTCGCCTCTAACCGTCTCTTTCATCACTCTGTATTCGTGTCGATATGGCTGATCACACCATACAGAACTTGTCATCAAAATTGTCGAGTTCTGTTTAAAGAAAAAAACCCCAAAAGAATGTATATTTACATTCATTGATTCATACCAAACCGCGCTGACACATTGTGTATCCTTGGGGCCTTAACGAATGTGTCGGATTCATTTCTTACCTTATAAAACACGTTCAAAGCCGATTCAAACATCGTTGCACACCTATGCTTTCCTGTTCGCAGCCTTTGCTGGTGCATTGCTGCATTTCGTGGCCCCGGCTGGCGGTCGGCGGAATAGTGTGAAACCGACGCACTACCTGTCCTTGTGCGCGTGCACGACACAAACAACACATCAGTGAAAGAGTTCATTGTTGACAGGTAGTTTTTAATGAATCGCAATCAAACCACTATTTTATATCTTTTCAGTTGTCGAACAACAGAAACTGAAAATATGTAAGCAAGAACATATAACATGTGATCACATCTTCAGCAGATGTTGGCTGTGAAGCACAGTTTAGTTTTTTAGCCTTTTCTATTGGTCAGGCATTTTGTTAGGGGCCCCAAGGGAAAAATGTCAATTACCTTTGTAGATATTTTTATACCATTTGAGGACAACTTAAACTAATATTATAAAGTTATTAGAACTAGAATTTGAAACAGGACCCCTCTACAAGACTAGGTAATGATGCAGAACCCGCCTTAGTTGATTGCACTGTACTGGTTCAAATTCAAATGTGCAATTAATCAAATTGCTAGAATCAATTGAAATGCAGTGAACATGGGATTTTGGGGCCCCCAGCGATCTGGACCCCCGGGGCAGTGACTACTTCTAACATTTAACCATCATCCAATTTTGTGTGAACAGACGTAAACTATATAAAAACAGCAAGTGCCCGCCATTGCTGTCTGTTGGCTTGTGTTTGCTTGCGTGGAACGCTCACTCTGGTTACGTAACTGTTCAACTCTCAAAATTGTGGAAATGCAGGCTGTTTTTCTGCAGCACAGCACCAATCCATTAATAATGTGTGCAAAGTTGCATCAAAACACTTATACTTCGCAGTATAAGCTATTGCATTATGTGTTCATTTGAGATCGCTGCACATTCGGGGGCACGGCAGGAGCTGGTGTCTTATTTCCTTTAGCACCTGCAAACAAACCCACTGAACCAGTAGCAGGTCATAATGTGTCCGTTTTCCACACTTCCCTCTCCATAATGATTCTGCCCACAAGCAGCTAATGAAAGCGGTCACCAGCTCGGCTCGTGTTCCTTTTTCTGGACTCACTTGATCCCAGATCACCCGCAGGGGAGCGGGCGAGCTTCATTTCATGCCCTAGCTGGGACTTGTGTTTTGGGAAAAAGTGGGTTAAATGGACATGCTTTTGGGCTTTTGGCTGTACCAATACTTCAAAGACCCAAGACCCAGTGAATTTTATTATTGATAGGATGGAAAAGCCTGCAGCATTTTGAGCACTGGGACAACATAACCATAGAACATTTTCAGATTTCAGATGGATTTGTGTGAAATCGAATCAGAATATTGCATTGGAATCAACGCGGGGCTTAATCAAGTCAGATATTTTACTCCTTGTGGTGGCGGCCAAGTCCTTAATGTGACAGCCCCCCTCTGCTGAATGAGGTTGCTGCATTCATTGGAGATACTGGGAAGCTCTCTGTGTGTGTGTGTGTGTGTGTGTGTGTGTGTGTGTGTGTGTGTGTGTGTGTGTGTGTGTGTGTGTGTGTGTGTGTGTGTGTGTGTGTGTGTGTGTGTGTGTGTGTGTGTGTGTGTGTGAATATACTCGGGGCAAAGGGGTTTTTGGGTGATTAGAAAACACACCCGTAGCCTGAACTATTGGTCTGTTTCCATGGTGAAGTCGAGAGCGCTCTCAAGAAGCAGCTCATGTCAGTGATGAGGGTGATGATGGGCCCCTTTCTCCCCGTGGCTCATTTCCATGGCAATGGGTGAATGAGTTCTTGGTGAGGGAGGGGGGATCAGAGTGGTAGGAGGGTAATTGATGCACACGAAATCATATTTTTCACTCTATTTTAATAAGTGACAATGTGACTCACAAATGTCATTCCTGTCAGCCCCTAAAGTAATAATCACAGTCACAGTACGCTTTATTCCTCAAGCACTTTTTTTTTTTTTCACAGCAATTTGCAAAGTAACATGACTATTAAAATTAAAGCCAAGGTCATAAAGGACGTGAAAGCTTCACAAGATGGCAACAATCAATAGTTCAAACATTAGGATGGAAGACGTCGCAGCCAAATAATTCTTAGAAAATGAGTTTAAATTGGTGGTTTGAAAGGCTGTGGAGTGGTCTTTCTGGCCTTCTCACAGTAAATGGCTTTCCTTGTACCCTGCTGTCTGGCTAAAGGAGCTCAGTCTTGTTCACACTTTAAAAAGGCTAAATTATGGATGTTTCATCACTGCGGTTATATAAATGACCGCCGCTCGCTCGCTCTCATACACACACACACAGCTCACAATTCAGTTCAGTTCAGCCAAAGCTTCTAAATATAATTTGTCCAAATATTTGGACAGCACATGATAACAGTAATATGAACATCAACACACCATTTAGATTAATAGATATGAATTCTATATACAGTGGCTTGCGAAACTATTCATACCCCTTGAACTTTTCAGGATCGGAATCGGCTTTATTGGCCATGTACAGTATGTGCACACATACAAGGAATTTGACTCTGGTTTTCCTGTTGCTCTCCATGTACATACACAGCAGTAGACGCAAGTATGGCTGAGAGGTATTTTTGTAAAAGTTCAAAACTAAACAAAACAACAGTTCCATTAGGAAACAGTACGTCAATTAGTGCAATGGCGCAGGGGGCAAATTGCGCCGAAATCAATATGATTGATGTAACCGGTTGCTTTACACACGCGAGGTAGTTGGATATGACAGTATATACAGTGAGTAACGTGTGCGCAGATTTACAAAGTGTTAATATTTGCATAAGCCATGAGATAAATGTACAGGTCCAGTGGATGTTTGTGTCGCAGGGTTGTTGTGCAGGGATTGTTCCTGTCACGGTGTGACTGCTGTTAACTGCTCATCAGAGGGACGGCCTGTGGGTCGAAACCGGTCTTGTGTCCGGTCGTTTTGGGCGTACGTTTGCTCCGCTCTTTTCCCACATTTTGTTCTTTCACGCTACAACCACAAAACGTCAGCAGCTTCGCGGGAGGGACGGTGCCGAGAAACCACTACTGTTTTATGTCGAGATGAAACCGGCATGAAGCTGCAATGGTAATAAGTGAGCTCAGTGGCGTTTTGGACGGAGCCGGGGATAGCCGCGTCGCCCTGCTTCCAGTCCTCATTGCTAAGCTAGGCTAACCACATCCTGACTCCAGTTCTGTACTGAACACACACACACACAAGACTGACAGTGATTGATATTCTCATCTGACTCTCTGAAAGAAAGCCAGGTTGAACTATTTCTTGAACTTCGAACGTTGTGGTCATATTCAGTGCTCTGGTGATAAATGCAAAAGAGAGTAAATAATGGCCCACAGGCGGCCATCATACGGTCAACATCCGCTTAAATGATCCAACAGTTCCCTGTGATATAAAATAAAATTAAAATACAGTATGGTAAACTATTCTGAAAATCAAGAGTGGTTAAATCTGTTTTACCTACACTACGTCGCTGGTCGACAGCCATTCATTTGACCAGTCCATTATCCTCTTTTTTGTGTCTTTTAACACAGAGCAGGAAACACAAAGGTTAAACTAATAACATTACTGATGTTCCATACAGACGCGCCAGCAAGCCGTGCCAGAGATGGTACCATGATACAATACCAGGGCCCTGGGACTGGCACACCGACACGGAATGCAGCCGTCATTGATTAATAGCACTTCCACGCGTGCCCTTTCTGCTGCCACATCTCAAAACGTCGGCAGAGAAGAAGGTGTATTCATTTTAACCAAGAAACAAAGAGGAAAATATTAGTTTTGAACCATCTGCAATGAAATATCCACGTCCATTGTGCCAGAGTGTGCCCTTTTAGAGTTGCACAATAGCAGACTCTTGTTAATTCAACCGCACTTGAAATGAAAACATCTTTTAAATACCCATGCTTATGTATGTAAAGGTCATATAGAATAATTCAAATCACTGTTTTTCTGTCTTAATTAATCTCCCGTTATGTCTGTTCATTAATTCTTATTCTTTCACAGTCCTTCACTGTATTTTAATGTACCAAAGTGAAATCATGTAAATGCCCAGAATGTGGTCTAATATCTGCTGCGAAAACAAATTCACCGCTAGCTCTGCATCCTGTAGCTGTTCTGGAGCTTTCGATCGTGTCGCATGAGTTTCATCAGCAGGTTAAATGCTGTTTTCGGCTATTTTTTTTTTTTTTTTTTTTTTTTTTTTTTTTTTTTTTTTTTTTTTTTTTTATTTTTTTTTTTTTTTT